>CM035414.1:123785165-123790165 GCA_020310875.1 Ceratopteris richardii
GTCTTATTTAAAAAGAAAGTCAATTTTCATTTTCATTTCTTGTACTTATTTATTATCTATCCGGGTTTTCTCTTTATTCAGTTAATCTATCTACCTTAAATTGGCCTTCAGCAATCACGTTTTATTGCCAGTTGTTGCATTGTTAATGAAAAATGTACAACCAACTTGTTCAGAGGGCAGAGTGAGAATCATTGAGGCAGTTGTGTCACTTGTGGGCTAGGGTGGGCCAGGATTCTTGCCAGTTGATTCCAAATTTAATAACATTTCTATTTCATATGACAAGAGTTATAATGTCAGAAGAGAAGTTCTTTTTTATGCTGTGTAAATCCTGCAGTTTGCATGCAATGCCCACACTATAACTGATGCAGAACTAAGGCCTTTAGGCATTGGTCTTTATCCAGTGATTTCAATCATCAATCACAGGTGAGTATAGTCTCTTTAATATTGGTTATGTTGCCCAGCAAGGTCACCATTATTGATGCATTACCGCTCAATGTTCAGTCAACATTAAATATATTTCATCATTTGCTGCAGTTGCCAACCAAATTGTATCCTCTTGTTTGAAGGGAAGAAGGCATATGTACGAGCAATTCAGGAAATCAGTGAAGGAATGGAGGTTAGCCCCCCCTTCTTTCCCTCCCTCTCAAGACCTCCTTTCTTTACTGTTTTGTTTTTTCTTATCCTAAATAATGCAGTAATCAAGTTGTATACTCACTTTATTCTTGTGTATTATTGAAAGTTTAGCTTGAAGAGAAATGTGAACAACGAATTTAGTTATAGTTTTCACATCTTATCAACTTCTCAGCTGCTCCACTATCTGTTTAGGCATCAACCTCATTGACGATCTTTAGAAGAGCTGTGAGTGGAAAAACAGAGCTGGGCTCTAAAACCTTCAAATCCTTCCCCGAATTACATAAAAGAAATACTTCCGTGTTTTGGAGAACACCAAAAAATGTGATTGATTATTCAGCCTAGTTTCCAAAAAGAATTGTTTGCAAAATGCCAACAACATGATCGTCATATTTTCCACAACATACCAGAAAGTAACTTTGCTTTGTAACAAGACAAATGAAACGAAAACATGCAAAAAGCAACTAAATTATACACTAAAAAAGAACCATATGTAGGCAAAGTGCAAATGACACATGACAAGCAATGAGTATACACGCTTACACCTCATAGACATACATGCAATAACAAGAGATATCAACCAAACACATGAGCAAGAAGAAGCCTCACATAAATGCCTTATCATATTGCGAAAAAGAGTTTTCTAGCAAGAAAACAAGTAACAACATATTTGATGTGTACACCACAATGGATGGGAGGATATCATCCATACATGGTATACCATAAGATGAAAATAAAACAGGTGAAAAATCATGTAAAATCTTATACAAAAGAATAAAATTTACCATGGAACAATATACAAACGGAAATCTATATAAACACCGCTAAGACACATTTAGATCCCAAGAATAATATATACAAACCACAGAAAAGATGCATAATGACAACAGAAGCGTTTTGTCACATTCCACACATGATGGTGATATATGGAGAAGTCCCATGAAATCTAGGTTTCGAGGTGGTTTCCTTAGTGTCCATGAGATCACCTCTCCCTCGAGCAATGAGTTTCATGAAGAGTAGTTTTGTTTTCTGGTTTCTTCTCCATATATCATAATTGTTGAAGTTCTTTAACAATTATGATGTATGGAGAAGTCCCATGAAATCTAGGTTTCAAGGGGGTTTCCTTAGTGCGCATGATATCACCTCTCCCTCAAGCAATGAGTTTCACGAAGAGCGGTTTTGTTTTCTGGTTTGTGTTAGACTCAAGATAGGTAGGAGATGTTTGAACTACACCCTAAGAGGGAGAATTAGGAAGTAATCCTCAACCATGACTTTCAGGGCAAGTGGTTAGCCCATCATACTCCTAGCTTGAAGGTCATGAATTCGATTCCCCTTGATACGACAATGGGTATCAAAGCCTAGGAAGTAGGATTAGGCAAGGTGGATAGATTCCAGAAGGCTCATAGACATCTAATGGCCTTTGTAAAAAGGTGCTTGAGCACTTTGTATCTAAAAAGGTACAAAAATAGCGCGTGCCACTTTCAAAAATTAGCCCAACAAATGTTAGAGTGTATCTTTGAATCCATATGTCGGATTTAGACGTATAACATATCGTTGGAAAGCTCTCAAAAAAGCTTTCCAATGGAGTCACTAGGTTGAGGGTCCAAGATACCTAGCATGGTTGAGAACCAGGTTCAAGATACTTAGGTTGAGAATAAGGGTTGAAGACACCAAGGTTGCGGACAAGAAGGTTCACGATACCAATTGTTGAGAGCAAGGGTTCAAGAAACCAAGGTTGAGAACAAGAAGATTCAAGCGATTGTGTAAGGATGAGGACATCAATTCAAGGGAGTTTAGAGGTTGATCATTGAGGACAATGATCTCTAGAGGGGAAGAGCGCGTTAGACTCGAGAAATGACAGGCACGAGATGGCTGAACCAAACCCTAAGAGGGAGGATTAAGAAGTAATTCTCCAAACCATGGCTTTTGGGGCAAGTGGTTAGTCCATCATACTCCTAGCTAGTAGGTCATTAGCGCAATTCCCCTTGGATACAACAGTTTGGGCATCATTGGGTTCTTCTTGTGAAATTTACGAACCTTGACTTTGTGTTCTCTAAAGAATTTCTACAAGTTCCTAGGTATGATTAGTGATGTCGTAATATTGTTTCCAATGAACAAGGTATTCTGATCCACCCGAGGAGATTCTCGGATCTAGGATGTGCTCCACTTTGAATTCTTCATGATCTCGATCTCGATAGCTAGCGAAAGGCCGGGTTTCTCCCCCCTCAATAGTAAAATATGATATGGTGGCAACTTGGATATATGGAAAATTGGGTGGATCTCATCGATGATGGTACTCAATAGCTAAAGCTTGAAGGTGATTAGGTTGATCTTTGCTATGATGGTAAAGGGGCCGAGTCTTTGATGCTCTAGTTTTGCATAAGGCCTTGAAGTCTTGGAGGTTATCTTTGAGTAATCGTACTTTATCTTGAAAACGATAAAATGGATGCTAAATGCTGTGTTAGTCTACATAATGCTTATATTGTTCTTGAGCCTAATGAATCTCTTGCTTTAGTTCTTGATGAATGCCCATCGGGTATTGAGCCTTTTATTGGGTAGTGGGATCTTCACATGGTTGGAAAAGTCATGCATTCATCCTTGGGTGTTATTTGTGAGGGGAATACTAGATTGTGCCCTCTGACTAGATTGGATAAGATTTTGGAAATATACTTTTGATTATAAGATCACCCACGCATGGCAATAATACAAGAATGTACAATTGTTACAAGAAGTCCCACAACCTCCGACTGATAGGTATAGATAACTGAACTAGACAAGATACAAGAGATCCCACAACCCGAGACCATAGGTACGAAACAAGTATTGAAATGATAAGAACTTCCTTCATAAGGATGAACTAGTTATGAGATATAAGTGGACAAGATTTCACACTAGGAGATTACAAAGGGATAAGTCTAGATGTCCAAGAACTAGACTAGACAGGACTAGAACAAGGAGCAAGACAAGAACCAAAGTTGGAACTTAGAAAGTACGTACTTGGAGATTGCGACTCCTGGAGCTCCCAATGTTGGAAGTGGGGTGGGCCTTAATAACAATTAATTTCATGTTTTTACGATCTTCCAACAAATTAACCTTAGCATACACAGCTTAAGACTCAAAATTAGATGAATGAGAAGTAGAGAGAGAATATAAACTTGTCAAAGTGTACTAGTAAGCCAAAATGCTTACCTACACCAACTGATATTTGAATATCAAATTACAAAGGGTGTATATGACTATAAAACTGAATGCGTGCTAAATGTAGTGAATGTAGATACAAAATCTGAATGTAGTTACAAAATATGAATCTAAGCAGAATTTCGGGAACTAGATAAAAGAGTTTGTCCATAAAGTGCCTAAGAGGTATGAAGAGTGTGTATATGTGGGTTTGAAGTGAATAGAAATAGTCGACAACGGTCTGTACAGCAAACCCTAACTGAATAAGAAGGGAAATTCCTCGTTATGCTGATGTAGAAGGCATGAAGCCTAGGAACAACAACATCAAAAGAAGAGGACAGAATATAAAACTTGCTACTCACAAAATTCAGCAAGATGCTAATGGTTGGCTGCCAAAATCTCTTCCAAATCTGCACCAGAAGTTAGAGCACACCTCCTCCAAAAGATTACCTCATCTTTGAGATTGGTCCCCAAGTGATGCCATAAGTGACCCCTAAGGCTTCTTTATACAGGCTTCAAGGCTGAAAGGCTGAAAAGCACCTCAAAAAACATGAGGTAAAGTTTTTTTAACGATCTGCTTTTCAAGCTTAAAAACTGCTTTCTGTGGACAAAATCATAATGATTTTCATATTTAGCCATGAGTTAGTTATGGGAGTAATCAGGTGAAAAAACCATTTTGGACAGAAATTAGGGTTAGGGTTTTCTACCATTTTGGGACCTCAGATGACTGAATGTTGTATACCAAATGAAAGCTCTTTTGCGACTCCTTGAGCTCCCAATGTTGGAAGTGGGGTCGGCCTTAATAACAATTAATTACATGTTTTCATGATCTTCCACAGCTTAAGACTCAAAATTAGATGAATGAGAAGCAGAGAGAGAATACACAACTTGTCGAAGTGTAGAACTAAGCCAAAATGCTTACCTACACTAACTGATATTCGAATGTCAATTTTAAAGTGTGTATATGACAATAAAACTGAATGTGTGCTAAATGTACTGAATGTAGGTACAAAATCTGAATGTGTTTTGAATGTAGTTACAAAATTTGAATATATGCAGAATTTCGGGAACTAGATACAAGAGTTTGTCCATAAAGCGCTTAAGATGTATGAAGAGTGTTGGGAAACTCCTCCTTATGCTGATGTAGAAGGCATGAAGCCTAGGAACAATAATAGCAAGAGAAAAGGACAAAA
>CM035414.1:123800165-123835165 GCA_020310875.1 Ceratopteris richardii
TGTTAGCGAGGTAAACTAGGATCTCCTAACATCGAAACAGGGTGTATATATAATTGTTCTTAGGGTTTTTGCATGTTGTGGATGCAATGATTCTATCATATTCTTGAAATATGTGTGTGTGTGTGTATATATATGTGTGTGTTTACCAAGGAGGTGCCAAGAAATAATGGGGGAAAAACAGATGCATCCTTGAGCTCCTATTACCTCGGCAAAACTTAATGTATATAAGAGGAGGGGGAGGGTTTGAGTAAAGATCCTCCTTGGAGAAGCGGGGAAGAAGCAGGAAAGAGAGTTATTGATCAATGATAATGATGGGTTTACTCTAGTCTCCTATAAAAGAGCTTTGATTCGGGGTAAGCGTAGTAACTTGTAAGTTTCAATTAGGTTATTCGGTTTCAGATGCAGATGAAGCTAACTTTGCACCTCATTCTGATGATTATATGATGGATTATTATGAAAATATGGACATTGTGCTACAATATTTGGCTCTAGCATTAGCTCACATGGATTCTTCCCATTATGCTCCACTGATATCATGAAGCTAACAACATGGAATATTCAAGGTTTAGGGCAACACGAAACGTGGAGCTCGGGTGATGGATTATTAGGCATGAGTTGGACTTGGTAGCGATTCAAGAGCATATAAAGCATGATCATGCTGGAATGCTTCTTGGCACTAAAGATTTTCAGTTGCGTTATAGTGGTAGCAAGAATAATTACTCTGGCTGTCTTTTCATTAGCAAGAAAGACATTTCCTTTCGAGTGTTGTTTGATGATCCTCATGGCAGATTCCTTATTCTTCATCTCACGTCGCAAGGAGTATCTTATCTTTGTATTAATGTATATGCTCCTAATTCTCCAATGAAATGAGCTAAGACCTGGAGGAACATGTTTCATGCTATTCATTTGTGTGCACAACTTCAAGTATGGAGAGATGCTCGTATGGGGATGTATTGGGGGACATACACTTTGATATACATTGCACTCGAGATCGCATAGAAATGCTATGAGTAGGTTGGACAGGTGCTATTATTTTCATATCCCTACCTTAAATGCTGCGTCCACAATGTGGATTGATCCTACGATGCTTCTTTCTGACCATAATCCTCTCTTGATATCTCTTCGCGAATCAGATTGGAACTCTAATATTCTGGATAAGCTTCGCAGAATTGAAACCATTCCTGGCTCCAAACGTCTATGTTTAAAGCCATGGTTGAGAAATTGATTCAACAAGCACTTGCATTAAAGATTTTTGCGTGTATGAAATGGGAATTCCTTGTGGCAGGTATGCAAGATGTGATTAGGGAATGTGGAAAGTATTTTTCCAATGTTCTAAGGGCAGCTAAAGTTGAGGCTGAGCATATCATTTTCTCAATGACTGGAGAGGTGGATTCTGGGCACCTCCTCTCTGAGAGGGATTACATCCAATCATGTGATGCTTATAGATGCTTCACTTAATGAAAGCAACGCTATTCAATCTGCCAAAGTTCGGGCTAGATGCATAGAAGTGAATGATCTTCATGTTAATCCCAAATGTTGTTTTGACTTCTTGCATGCCAAGAGTGCTGGTAATGCTATTTCCATCCTTAAGATTGATGGACAAACTATTCATGACGGGAATTCTATAGTTGCTGCTCGTACAAAACATTTCAAAATTTTTTTTGGTGCCTCGTATTCCAATGATACATGGTTCAATGTTTTCTTAAGAATGGAAAAGCACCAAGAATGGATGGCCTCACCAAAGAATTTGTGATGGCATTTTGGCCTTCTCTTAAAACATTGATTCTTGATATTTGCAATGAAATATGGAGAGATCAAAGGATGCCTAAAATCAAACTTATTCCCAGAATGGATGTTCCTTAAGAAGATTGGAGATTGGAGACCCATTTCAATGATGAGTATTATTTATAAAATATTTGCCCAAAATCTTTTCTCTAAGACTCAAACCGATTATTCACATAGTGGTTAATCCCTCTCAGATTGGATTCATTCATAAAAGATCAATTTATATTATCTTCACTCAGATGTTAATGGAGCATGCTGTGTCCTCGGATCAGGAAGTAGGCTGGTATGAAAGTTGACTTTGAAAAAGCTTTTGATCGCATACAATGGGATTTCATTGCGGTGGTTCTCAAGAAACTTGAGTTTGGGCTTAAATTCTAACGTTTGATTTATATTTTAGCCCAAGAAGTGCTTCCCATGTAGAGATTAATGGAAGGCGCTCTCCACCTTTTCTCATCGAGCGCTTTGTGCGTCAGGGATGTCCATTGAGTCCTCTTTTTTATGCGTTGGCTTCCACACCAATGTTTTATCTATTGGAGGCTAAAATGAACTCGAAGTATATTCATGGTATTTTAGTGTATGGAACTTAATAGAGGGTCATTGGATTTGCAGATGACACTTTTAATTTCGCAAAAGAAGATCAGGAAAATATTCAAAACGCTCTCGCTTCTTTGATTCCTTACTTGGAGGCATCAGCTCTACATATTAATATGGGAAAATTGGCTCTCGTTAACGTTTCGGAGGGACACTTTTGATTTCCTCTTGTTTAATAAAAGGCATAACTGTGCTTTGGTCACTTCTGTATGGGATTATGTTTGTCAACCTAGGATCAGAGGTGATCTTGGTATTCTCCACCTTCATTCACACATGTTGGCGAGGCGGGGAGGTTTATGGAGAACGGAGTGGTGTATTATAAGGGGAGTTGGAAATTGGATGTATAGAACCAGTTCTTCTCTCATGCTCCATTGCAAATTTCCTCGATCACACTGAGCATGCTACTTCGAAGCTTCAAACAGGTTGCATCTTGCTTGAAATGGAAGGGAAGGCAACGCTATGTTGGAAACTCCTTTGCATGATTCCATTGCAAAGTGTCAAGCTTCAAATGGGAACTTCTATCTTTCTTAGTTAGTTGGAGAATTTATGTGGTGGGTCCTTCATATAGATCCAAGTGAATCAAATAGCTCTTTTTACAGCAGAACCAAGTTCCCCTCTCGATTGATGCATCTGATCCCTGGCGTGATTGGCTCTTTGCGAAGCACACTAGATGGTGGATTGGGAAAGCCAACACCTTTTTCTACTCACTTAATGCCACGATGATATTACTTTTGAATGCAATATGCCATTTCGAATGCAATGTGCGATGGAAGCTTAAAAAAGCACCGTCTTGGTGGCATGCAAGATTTTTAGTTATTTGGGACTCATCCTTCACCTTCAAGATGAAGATTTTCATACGGAGTATTTTGGTGGGTCATTTCACGTTAGGAGCTTTTCTCTCCAAGCATGGAATACAAGGTGTTCGTTGTCCGCATTGTGCCTCTTATGCTGAAACTATGCGTCATATGTTGAGGACATGCTCACACGTTCAAATACCGTGGAACACTCTCTTTTTATTTCCCATTTGGGATACGCGATCCTCTAAGTTCAGAAGCGCTTTTCTATTGTTTGATTCGGGAGATAAAGTCTTAGAGGGTCAGAAAGAGATGCATCTTTCTATTGCTCTGGAATATCTGGATGCTTAGAAACAAATCGCTCTTTCTGAACAAGAGTTTCGTGCCCAACTTCTTGTGGTGTTTATGCAAAGCTATGTTGAGGCTTGATATAGATGTTATACATGTTGAGGATAGATTGGCATTCGCTTCTTTTTAGACACGCTGTGATTCCTTCCGATGGATAGCCCTGTCTTGCACCTTCTTTGACAGTATATTGCGGATGTTTAGTTTGTGTAGATGGAGATAGTTCATTTAGGTGACGTTGTTCTTAGGCATGCTTTGATTCCTTCCGATGGACAGACCTATCTTGTATTTGCTTCACAGTAGCGGGAAATAGGCTTTCCTGTTGGGAAAAGGGAGAATGTACTCCCTCCTCGTATTTCTGTACTTTATTCTTTCCTAATGCAATAAAGTGAGAATTCCCACGCACACAAAAAATAAAATAAAATAACATACATACACACATAAAGACATACATTACACACATATACATGCATTCATTCATGTATACTTGTATAAATGCATGTATGCTTCCTACCATTTCCAAATTTTTGGAAATTCTCAAATTATGTTTTCAATTGGTCCATACCGAATGTTTTCGCCGTGCCAAGGCATTATGAAGACAAGTTATAGGCCATACTTGTGAAACAAGAGAAAGGAGGGCTTCATACTCACTTCCGAGTCATAAAGTCGATACGACCTCACCCCCAATACTAGGAGTCTGCAACACATTGGGCAACCATCTCCACAAGGATTGGTATCCCATACCATCAACCTATACTAACATGGGTGTAGGGAGGGCTATGCCAAGAGATGTGGAGAGTGTTGTCATCGTCTACATGATAATATAAATGGGAGGCCTTGAGTCCTATTTATAGAAGTCAAGGGATACAAGACGTGGTTCACATTGGCAAGAAATAAAGCCTCCCAATCGGACATATGCTATAGATTCCCATCCAAATGTCTCAAGAGCATGAGGATGCAATAGTTTCCCCCTTTTTTTCAATTGTCGTCCTCAACCATCTCCTTTGTAGTAAAACCAAGAAATCGGCTCTTCAAAGATCTTGGTGATTCCTACATCACAATGAACTTATGCCTCTGCTTTCACTTTATCAAATACTTAGGGTGAGTGGTCTTTCAAGGTTTCCTCTCCCTCTGATCTAGAACAAAATTAGGCTCTAGTGGAATGTATCATGTGGTATCTTCCAGCCTTGAGATCTCCTCCGGAGGTATCACAAGATCATTCTATCCAAGCCACTCATTTAAGCAACTAATATGGAATAAAGGACACACTAGTACGGTGCTTCCTCATGGTAAATGCAACTCATAGGGCACTAGTTATGTTCTTTGGGATGTAAAATAAGCCACAATATCGAGAAGATAACTCCGTGCACATGCCAATTCAAATTGTGTCAAAATCTCTCGGTACTCAAAGGTATACCCACATACCCACTCGGTCACTCGGCCTAATATGCTCTAGCATAGAAGACAACTCGATCTCTTTCTTACAATATGTAAGATCTCTTGCATATCTTGGAGAAAATTTATCACAAAGCATGGCTGCACACATGTGAGTCTAGTGGCTATGGATGGTCTTTGGCTCATAACTGTACATCAGTATGAATGGGCTATTTCAACAGCTGAATTTTTAATATTGTGATAAATAAATTCAATCTAGGAAAGGTAATTCTCCCAAGTAGAGTGGCATCAGAATGGGCTATTTCTAGTAGTTGAATGCTTAGTACTCTGAGAAACTCAATCCTGAGAAGATAAAGCTCCTAATTAGACTAGCATTAGGAGGCATGTACATGCAACATGTCTTCTATTATTTGGTTCTTGTGCTGAGTCTCCCCATTGGTCCTTGGATGACACGAGGAACATATGTAGAGTTGGATCTCTGATTTCTAGAAGAGTAACTCTCAGAAGTTGCTAGTGAACTTTGTATCCGGATCACGAAGAATCTCGCTGGGCGATCCATACAGTTTATATAGATGCCCTATGAAGAGTTGACTTGCATCAAGGTTGCACTTGTCCATTGTATGAGTTCATGCATCACATTCGACTGGCAAGTCCCATTGAGTCTCGTTGGGTCCGTTCGATCCGTCAAGTTAAAAAATTAGGAGTCCAATCATTTTTACCGGAGTTCTCATTTCATTTCATGCTGCATGCATACTCACATTGTTGATTAGCAAGTTGCACTCAAGATCCACTCTCAACGGAGAGTTTGAGCCATTGTGGTGCCGTCTACCTTTTATGTACTCTACCATTCCGTGCGTGCATGAGAAGCTTTCCCTGTAGTTGGTGCCTCATTTCGCTTTGTAACCCTCAAAAGAGCTTTCATTTGAACCTTGAAGGTTTAAACACCCCACTCAAGAATGTCATGACCCATTCGATGACTTCTCTTCTTCAGGAAGCTTTGAATTGTATTTTATGGGTTTTGAATTTAGAATGATATTATGTGCTTGTGGATACCATAGTAATCCTCAAATCTATAGCACCATCTTATGTAAAATTGTGTGTGTGCGTGTGCATGTATCGATACGCATCATACACATAACTCTACATTCACCAGTGCAATTTTGTATGGTACGTCACACATGAATCTATAAGGACTGATCATACAGGATCTGACGTTGCTACTATGGCAAGATCAGGACTGTTCACAACTATACACATTGGTATGAACTTTGGCATCTTTGTGAGTCGATCAATGAAGACTTGAATGGCAACATGACCCCTCTAGGTCTAGGGCTTTGCAATCACAAAATCGATAGAAATAGATGACCATTTAGTATTGGGAATATGTAATGATGTAACAATCAAGCTTGTGTCAATTGTTCAACTTCACTAAGCTGGCATTGAGAACACTTGGGCGGATACCACACAATAAAGGTGCTCATGCACAACCAAGAAAAATACTGACCTACAAGAGCCAAGGTACGGTGTATGCGAGTGTTATGCATTGTGTGCCATTTCGAATGGAAAACGTTTCTTCTGTCTTTCCCTTGATAGCCTGCTGGGCAGTGCGACTGCCACAACTATCTAGGTTCTACCCATGCCTTACTGAACTCATTTCTAGATCCCACCAAAGTGGCGATCATTGCAACAATGTGCTTTGAGAAAAAGATAAAAATCAGTCTCTATACTTGTAAAAGAAAAAGCATTCACCTCTGGGATCTTGCTCAGGGCATTGACCATCACATTGATGGCACCCATGTGGTACCTAATCTAGCAATGAAAGTCCTGCATGAGTTCTTTCCACCTCTCCTTATGACATCAAAGGTTGAGGTGATAGTTAGTTGCCAGAAGTGTGTATTTCATCTATGATTGTATGTTTGTCTCATGGGCTGATGTGGTACCCATAGCCTCAGGATTTCTTTTCTTCTTTCTTGCTTTCTTCTTTCTTTCTTCCTTTCCCTCTCTTGCTCCCCTCTGGGTCTACTGGCGGGGGCCCTTTTCTTCTTCATAGAAAAGGGGGAAAGAAAAAGAAAACTATTATGGTATTGAAATGACTAATTTTCACATTTAAAGAAGCTGGTTTTGTTATGGAGGATTTATGTCAGTCTTCAATCTGTTCTGAATGATCTTGCATTTCTCCAGCTTATTTCAGAAAGCACCCTGCCAGTGGTATCTGTTTATTGAAGTAATTGCTGTTTTTGTTTCGGGAAGGGAAGCCATTTTGAAGGCCACAGATTTTGATAGACTTGTAATAGAAATTGTTTGTTTAGGAAGCGAGGGATTTGTGAGGCATAAACACTGCTCTTTTACTTTTGGGAAAGGAAATCATTTTGAAGGCGTACAATAATTGCATATTTGGGAAGTGAGAGATCTGTAAGAGGCGTAAGGATAATAATTTTTTTTTCACCTCATACTTCAAACTTTGGTTCAGTTAAATAGCCTGAATTACCGTATTACAGCATTATTGAAGCAAGCAATTTCATGACACTTTAACTTCACAGTTTTGTCTTTAGGTTACATTGAGCTATGTTGACCTTGGTGATAATACACTAACACGTCTCCAAAACCTGAAGTTGCAATATTTTTTCAACTGTGTTTGCCCAAGATGTCTTCCAAAGGTTTGTATGTTTCAAAAGCTGTTTTGTCTTTTCTCAATCCGTTTCATACCTTTTGAGTTTATTATGTTAGGCCACTTCAGATAAAATGTTGGACAATGATCACATGGAGGGATTCTTATGTCCCATACCAAAATGTAAAGGCTTACTTATAACAAATCAAGGTTTTATGCCCACGTCAATGATTTATTTGAACATCCTCAAACATAACTTTTGATGTCTTAGCATGCTCATGCTGTGTCTCACAGAGTACTCCGAAAAGATGCTGTGCAAAACATGTGGCAAAGAAACTGACAAGAGCAAAGTTTTGGATAAACTTAAGAGTTTTGATTGCTATTTGGATGATGGACTGAGGCACCTTTCTATTGGAAGTATCCATTGGGAAAAGCATTCGCACTTTATTAGGCCAGTGCTGCTAGTATATTTACACAAGTTAGTGCGGCAAGGTGACTAATAAGAACACAACATTGGAAAAATTGGAAAACTTTGATCCTTGCCACAATGGTAGATAAAGCCACCTTCACTGGAGGCATTGTCACCTCACTTGACTTCACAGTCAGGAAATCCATATAACTATTTTGTCTTTTTTATGTTTGGTTCTTAATTTCGTTTTTTTCCGTATGAACCTGTTGTCCTTATGAAGAAACAGACCTTGGAAGAGCAAAGCAAGCATTTGAAAAATTGGACCAAGTTCAGACATCTTTACTTCAAAAGAGTTCCTTACACAGAATCAAGACCTATGACAATCTCTTAAAGGTGTGCATCTTTCTCAGGCGAAGCTTAGTTTGGAATCCCAATATCACAGAAAGCTTTTATCATGACACTGTTACTCTAGAAGTAATTGCTCTTTTCAGATTTGTATGGCAATGGAGGACTGGGTGTCAGCATTGGTATACTGTCACAAAGCCATCAAAGTCTATGAGAGTAAGGCTCTTTTTGAAGAAACCTTACCATTCTTTCCTTCCATGATTTCTGTTTTCAATGCAGTATTCTATGTAACAAAGAGTAGATGTTAGTTTTGAATTGCTACGACAAATTAGGGAATGTACACATTCCATGTTCTTAGTATAAAGTAGATACTGCGGTTTCGATTAGAATACAATAGTCATAATGCGGGTCATAGATCATATAGTTCCACCATAGTTGCTATTCGTATCAGTACGAACACATTTGTACGTACTTTTCGTACTGTACGTACTAGTACGTATTCGTACCAAAAAAGTACACCTTTTTTATTTTCCATTTTGATTAAAATTTATTAAGGGAAAACATTGGTTTCGCATCTATACTAGCTAAAGAACAATTATCTTTATGCATAAATACAATATTATGCATATTCATGGCAAATAATACTCTTTATATATGTACACTCCCTTATACATTTATTGTCATCGTACCTTATGAACGTACAAATATTGTACGAGGAGCCTCAAACCTTAAGGTACATACGTAGTACCGTACTAATACGTACTCTACTAATCGTATGGATCGTACCTTACTAACTATGAGTTCCACATACAAATGATTAATAAATGTACAGCACGATATCCTTTTTTACTGAGTAGATAATGCGAGAAGTACCGTATTGGAGTGAAAATCATGTGGCAGAGGCAGGAGCAAGTCATTTAGACAACTTGAGGCAAAGCATTGTTCCATGTTTGATTGCAGAAGATGATATATCATGTCACACTTACACATCCTCTTATCTAGTTGCCATTTTGAGAGTAGAGTATGTCACAATATGATAAAGGCTTTGAGAGCTGAGACCCTCAATACCCATGGAGGATCTTGGTTCATGACACACTTAGGGAGATCATAGCAGGTATCACATCTGCCACCTATAGTTGCACCTGTGACCCTATTCACCAAGTCCTACCATGAATCTTTTTTTTATAGATAGATAGAATAATGACCACTCAGATGCTTTAACCATACAGAGGTTAAAGCATCTGAGTGGTCATTATTCACCTCTTTAACTGTGCCCTGGCTGAGGAGCTCTCACGACAATGGATGATGGACACCATGATCCCTATCAAACCGATAAGTGAAGGGAGGGGGTGTATGGATTCGACTATGCATCGAACTGTCACAATTGGTCATGACTTGAACAAATATGAGTTAGTTACGGAGGTAGAGACATAGTCACAAGGGAATCTCTTTTTGAGGAGTCAGGACTCCCATCCTGCTCGCATAGTGCACTCCATCTCAAGCCATCCTAGAACTTCCCTCTTGTGGGAACAAGGGGATGCTTGAGCTGGGATTAGCAGATTGGTTTCAAATTTGCTCTCTGCACTAGCGACCAAATCTTCACCTTGACATGCTAGAGGTGAGAATCTGGATATGCCGAATATATTGTTGCTTCCATGGTCCATGCCTGAAAATTTATGTTGACAGATCTAGGTTCATTAATATAATATTTTTTGCTTCTCCAAGCTGCCTTGGCATCGGTGAATGATTGACGAGGGATGATCTGCAGATTTTTGAGATACCTGGGGTATATATGTGGCATGTAAGCAGCAAACCCATCTGGTTGTGGAAAGAGAATGGCAGAGTTGCGAATTCGGATTTTAATAAGCAGCTTGCACAATGTAGAAAGAGAATTGTGCAAGTGTGATCCACATGCTCTACTACAAGCTACTTTTAGGTTGAAAAGAGTCTATTATCCAGCCCTTTGTTGCTTGTCTCAAAGCTTTATTTGCGGAGAAAACGGTGTGCTATATCATCATTTTTGTGCACATGGGAAATTGTCATTCAGCCTATTGAGCTTGGGGGGCTTGAGATTTTTGATATTCTGGTACATACTCAAGCTGCCATATGGATGTCTCTAAGTATGCATATAAAATGAAATAAAATCCATTCACATGTATACTTTGAGTAAGTGAAATAAAATTCTTTCTCATGCTCCACTGAAAATTCACTCTGAAACAGCCCAGATTCTCATCCTCTTCAAAATGCATAATGCCAAAGTTAGAATGGAAAAGGTATACAAAGAGTGATGGAAAAGTCGATACGTAGGGAGTGCTCTTCTTGGACATCACTGGGTGAGCAAATGGCTTTGCATTCATTCGATTCAGCTACAACTTACAACATATTTTCACAAGAAAAGAATCAGAAACCTTTGGCATTGCCCGGACTAACAAGGATTATGGATGTCATTCGTCAAAGCAAAACAACCGATTGGGTTAGGGGAGTTGGTTCATAGAGATATTCTATAGAGATAGTGCCTAGAGAATTCGACGTAGAAATATATTAAAATAATGAAAAGTATTCTATTAATGAATGGTACATAACAGAGGTAGGCTGAACTGATAACAAAACGTACATATAATGAATGATGTGTTTCTAATTTTATAGATAAATCAACAAAACAGAAAAACTACGAATCAATAATTGTAAAAAAAAACAAAAATTATGAACGTAACATAAAAAACATAACACACAATAAAAGAAACATTATTTCAATATGAAAATAAAAAATTTTCTTCCTATTGAAGGTTAACAAAGAAACAAATACATAAGTACAAAGACAAACACACAACACGCACAAATACAAATGCACAACCTCATATACAGAAAATATCCTATGATTCCCCTCCTAAGCTGAAACTAGGATAGGAATCATAGACAAACAGAATAAACAAAATTAATCCTTCCTCTTTTCAAACAAATACTATCTGAAAGAATAGAGACAACAGGATAGTGATGGTACAGATGTGCGTAAGTGACAAGTGTACAAGTTTAATAAGCCTAAAAGCTGGGTTTACAGATACAAATCTTGGTTTTCATGTCATATACATGAAGTGGTCTAAATAACATAAATTGAGTTTTCTTTTCAAATCAGCATATTCTCGACAAAGAGAGTTCTTTCTTCTTATTATTTGTTTGTTCTTTGTACAAGACTTTATCATGGCTAAGTTTGCCCTTCACTTCCAGAAGTGATAGAAACTTAGTTCGTTGACTTTGTTAGAGATCTTTATTTAAAAAGACTCTTTATTGAAGTCTGCACCTACTCTAGGGCATGGATGACGTGAGTAGGGATGTCAGAGCTATTTGTCCAAGCTATGCATGATAAAGTTTAATTCTGATACTTCTCGTTGAGGATAGACATAGAAGCTGATGATGCACTTTTTGTTTTGTTTTTGTTCTTGTTTAATTTGTATTTTTTCATATATATATATATATATATATATATATATATATATATATATATATATATATATATATATATATATATATATATATATATGTATATATATAATTCTTATTATTTTTATTTATTTTCTTTTATAAATTTATTTTTATTCTTAAATATTTTTTATTTTTATTATTTATTTACTTATTAATTTTTATTTATTATTATTATTCTTTTTAATTAATTAATTTATATTTTTTTTAATTCTTTATTTTTATTGTTTCAACACATATATATATATATATATATAACTTAAATATTGATTGTTTTTTGGTGTGTCTCGTTTTGTATTGGTTTTCTTTCTTGCTTGTATTTTTCATGTTTTATATTGATCTTAAGTCTCTTGCTTTTGTTTGTTGTTTTTTCTAATGTGTATGTGTTTGTGTTCTCTATCTTGAGTTCGTAAGTTTGGATAGCTTTGAACTTATGAAGGTATATATTGTTGAGATGAATCCAACTTCATTCACCCCTTCTTTTTTAACATGATCTTTCACTAGATGGTTTATATGGGGACTTGATGATAGCATACTGATCTCCCCGTGTTTAAACCTTGTTCGCTTCATAATTACAAAACTTTACTTTGCTAAGTATAGAGCAATACAAGTTCTTATCCCTTGCTTAATATAAATTTTGTAACCTTGATGGTTGCCATCCGTTGTGACTGTAGTCTATTTTGTGTAGAGCCAAGGAGAGGTGTAGCCATGATACTAGTAAAGATGCCAAAAAGGATCCCTGTCAGACACATTGGAAATTATATCATGCAAAGGCATTCATATTGACTATGATAAAGCATGGGCTGTGCTGGATTGGCCTGTCCTATACACAATCTTCTAGGTGAAGGCTTTCTTATGGTTTACCAAGTTTTTGCTCAAGTTCGTCAAAGAGTTATGCCTATATTGCTGAGCCCTTCAGCCACTTGTTGAAGGCATGGTTGCCCCGGTTCGCATACCAGAACATAAGGTCTTAAGTTCGGGTTCGGTTTGGTTCAAGGACGTACCTTACATCCGGTTCGTGGCCATTCATAAGAGTCACTTCAATTAGGTCCACTAAAAATTCAGACCTCAAAGCTCCTACTTTTCACTATTTGCTGTTGGAGTTCTTATATATGGGGTCTATGAAATGAGATACATGTATTCTTCTCACCGTTCTATTCCATTCATGGCATGTATTCTTGAAATTGAGACTTCAAACATGCCAACTTTTAGAATTTATTGGAGCTCTTTCATTTGGGATCTATCAAATGATATACAAGTTTTCTACCCACTGATTCATAGAATACTATTAACAAGTTTGGTGAAAAGGGAGGACGTATAACATTTTGTAGTTGTGCATGTATTCTCTTCAAAATGTTTGGGAGTTAGCCTCTTTTGGGTAGTCCATTGTATTTGTAAATTGTGCTTATATGTATGTATGTGCGTATGTATGTATGTGTGCAGGTATACACTATATATATATATATATATATATATATATATATATATATATATATATATATATATATATATATATATATATATATATATATATATATATATATATATATATATATATATATATATTCCCTAACGTACCTTACGAACCTGAACTTGGAGGTAAGATTCGGTTCGCGTACCGAACCTTACGAACCTAACCACCTTGGTTGAAGGGTATCCATAGCAATAGGTGTAATTCTAGTTTGCCCATAGAGTGGACTCAAGAGCTTGATTAGTGTTTTTCAGGCATTGAATTAACTTCTGCAATGTGAACTTTGCACCATGTTGCAGCTTGTGGATCCAGCTAAATGATGTTAGTGATGTGGCTATAGATGCCACTCCTTTTCAAGACAATTAACCCCTAGCGTTTGAGATCCACAAGCTTTGTGATGTTTGGATGCATTTGAGATCCACAAGCTTTGTGATGTTGGGATGCATATGTGATCCATGCCATGAAGGTTAGGAGACATTACTTGTATGGCCCCCGCTTCATTGTATGGATAGATCACCATTATGCGAACGATCTATGTGATGAGCTTGTCCTTTGAGGACATAAGGAAAGTTGGACAAGCTCATACATGAGTTTGATTCCGAGATTAGGTATTGAAAGGATTTCTATCATTCCTTGGAAATGCGGTTGTGATGGCTACCACTTTGATGGGTCTAACAATGAGTTTAGCCGGGATTGGGTAGCCTGGATAACTCTGATGGTTGCTCCATCCGACAATAGGCAAAGAGAGCAAAAAAGTTTTCCATTCAAAATGACTTATTTTTCAAATAGAGCAAGGTGTATGCACTACACAATGAGCATATTGGCCAGCCTATCTATTATGAGTGTCATGACACACTGAGCGCGGGGCATCTTGGCATACATTACACCTTCACCTTGGTTGGTTGGTGTTTTTATTAGCCATGTACGGGGACCTTTGTTGAGAGCTATGTGTGTGAGTACCCTTAGTGTCATTATAAGATTGAGCAACTGAGATGTGCTGGAAATTTACACCCATTAGAGACTGTATAGTGAATGGTCTTCCACTTCTATGGACTTTGTGATCAGGTCGCCTTGGAGCCAAAGGGATCATGATGCCATTTGGGTTGTCGTTGATCGGCTCATGGAGATGGTGAGGTTTAGGTTGATGTTTACCGTCGTGAAGAGCCATGAGTAGGCTCAACTCTTTGTGGAGCATCTGTAATTGTTAGTGATTGGAATATGAAGTTAACTAGCAACTTTTGGTAGGTGGTTTCCTAGAAGCTAGAGAACCCATTGTGCATGTCGTCTTCTAATCCTTTAGAGACCGATGGATAGACCGAGCACGCAAATCAGATTATGGAGGAATATGGTGCCAGTCTCTTTATTCATGACAATATTTGGCATTCGGCTATAGGGTATAGCATGTTTGTGCTCATGTTCACGTATGATCTCAGACCATTTATAGCCATTGGACGCATAGGTAAGAGGTTGTTTTGTGGTCAATATTCTACAAGATAAAAAGGAGATATTACAGATTGTGAGGAAGAGCAAGTTGTCTTTTTCAATAACTAGCATTGTAGGCCTTGTGACCTCTAGGTGCATATGTGGGTGTACCTTCCGGTGTAGAGAGATTTTGGGATGATTCTGACTAGCATGTGCATATAGTTACCTTCTCAATATTGTGGTTCGTTTCAAATGACAAGGCAATTGGTTTGTCCTCGCAAAATTACCGTGCATCTTATATTCCACATTAGTTGCTTCAAATAACGGCTTAGAATGATTTTATGATACTTCTAGGATAGATCTCAAGTTTGGAAGGTATGTCTCGATACATTCCACCTAGAGCTCGATTTGATTTTGTATCAGAGAGAGAGGTGGTCTTGGAAGACACCTTATCATGAGCATTGATCAAATGGAAGCACTCGGCTCATTCTGTAGTGACTTCGGAGTAAGTGAGACCATTGAAGAGTCATTTTCTTGGTTTTATTATAGAGGAGATTGTTGAAGAGAGTAATTGAAAATAATGGGAAGTGTTACGCCTCTACCGTTCTAGGACATTTGGATGGGCGTATGTGGGTGTACCTTTGAGTCTTGAGAGATTTTGAGATGATTCTAACTAGCATGTGCACAGAATTACCTTCTCAATATTGTGGTCCATTTCCAATCGCAAGGTAATTTATGTGTCCTAGGAACGGGAATTACTCTACAGAATCGCTGCACATCTTATATTCCACGTTCATCGCTTGGAATAACGGCTTTGATAGTATGATTTTGTGATACTTCTAGAAGAGATCCTGAGTTTGGAGGGTGCGGTTCGATACATTCCACTAGAGCTCAATTTGTTTTTGGTCAGAGGGAGAGGTGGTCTCAAAAGTCCTCTTACCATGAGTACTAATTGAGTGGAAGCACTCGGTTGAGTCTCTAGTGACTTGGGAGTAAGTGAGGTCATTGAAGAGTTGTTTCCTTGGTTTTATTATAGAGAAGATTTGTGAGGAGAGCAAATAAGGGGAAGTGTTATGCCTCCACCCATCTAGGGCATTTGGATGGGTGTATGTAGCATATGTTAGGTCGAAAGATTGTCCGATCAATGTGTATTGGGTTTTGCCACCTCAGTGTGAATTGGGTGATTTCAAATGAGTCTTAACTAGGACTAAAGGCCTCTCATTTGGCATTCTTGGCATTTGCCATGACTTGACTCTTGGTCTCTATTGGTAGAGCCTCATCACATATATTGGTGGGGTTTAGTGGTATGGGATGCTAGTCCTTGGATGTGGCTGCCCATTGTGTTGCATATTCCTAGGCTCACGGGTGAGCCCATATTGGCTCTATGGTTGGGAGGCATGTCTGATGTCTGCCCTTTTATTGTTTATTGTTTGCGAATATGGATTGTGTCTTGACTTGTTTGGCAAGAAGAATCTTGGAAGATCTAACAGTGATGGGCCTTGTACATGGTTTGAAGGTGAAACTATCTCTTGAGACTTTGATCATTAACTTCTTTGATGGTTGCAATTTTTTTAGGCTCACTATGTAATAGTTGCAAATTGCAATGATGAGATCCAGAAAAGGATTGAAAACTAAAAATATATACAAATTGCAAAGAGACATTTAAAGTGCCAATGCAGATGAATCTAAGATATCACTATAATCATGAAATATAGAATAATAAATGGTGATGTTTATTAGAGTCGTTATTGAATCATGGAGTGGTCGTAAAGAGCATGAAGGTTTGTAACTAGTGTGATCTGAATGAGTTGATGAGTTTTACTCACTCGACGATGCCATGGGTCACTAAATAGGATACAATACATCAACTTCATGGGAAGCTAAATGATATGGATAATGGGATCCACTTTCCTTATTGAAATGGGAGCTTA
Organism: Ceratopteris richardii; assembly: GCA_020310875.1. NCBI lineage: Eukaryota > Viridiplantae > Streptophyta > Polypodiopsida > Polypodiales > Pteridaceae > Ceratopteris > Ceratopteris richardii. The sequence continues at coordinate 123,816,739 of CM035414.1, forward strand.
TATGGACATAAGAAGCTCTAAAGAAAAACCATAAGGGCACATCCTCCATATTGTTAGATCCTCATTTGATTCTGTAGAAGAAGGGGACTCATAACTTATGCATGAAAGCAAGGGAGCAATAAGACATGTCTTGGCACTTTCCATCTTAATGACTTTGGAATTTGGAGGAATTCTATGAGTAGACATTTTAGCCAAGTTCAATGCATCACTCCCAAGGGAGGTTTGTTAGTATATTTTGGTAATGGTGTATCTTAGGTGAATACACCTAGGTATGCCAGGGCACTTTCTCCCTCTTCATGTGGTGTCCCCCCTTTTCTTGGTTTGATATATGCCAATGACCCTAATAGGCTATTTATGTTTGTACATGACACTTTCTAGTATCACTGTGTTACACTTCTAAGCTTGAATCTTTGCCCTGCTGTTTTTTGTGTCATTTTGTCCTTTTCTCTTACATACATACCCATGCACTCCTAGAAGCTCTTCTATACGCATGCACTCTTGAAAGCTCTTGTACATGTTCTACCAAGGCAATCATCTTCGAAATCAAAGATCAGCTAGATAATCATTGTGTTCACATTGAGATTCAGACACAACAATAAAGATTACAGTGTGCTATGTTTCCTGTGTAGGCTTGAGATTCTGCAGCAAACGTTTGTTGTATCGTCTCTAGAATTCTGAGTTATGCGATGTTTGTACGTTGATTTGAGCACTGTTTAAGGTCCAAAACAGTCCGTTTAGCAGGTAATTAGCTGTTACAGCTCATATGAACTTCAACCCTATGTTTGAATGAAATCGATGAATAAAGAAGACAATCAAGCGTGCTAGGCTTTGGTGCCAGCTGAGAGTAATTAGTCATTTCGTATTATATGCCAAGGAATACTACAGGAGTCGTATCATAATTGTACATGGCAACACTTTTGTGTGCATGTATTTAATAAGACCAGTCTAGCTATTGAATTTCATGCATTATTTGTTATCCGGGAAAGAAATTCATATCGGCAGTTGTGCATTGAGAGCTAACCAGAAAACATTTTAAGCAAACATTCACATCAAGGCTTTCAGATGATTTTTTGCTAAAGTTAATACTTTGTAAGGCTAGGAGGCTTTCATATTTGGGCGGAAGAGTTTTGGACCTGAAATCGTCATATGCTTCTTGTGTCTCCTGGCTTTTATATAACATCTACTTTGCCCGTCAATAGCTTCCTTCTTCACCTCCCATTAGCATGAGAGTCCCTATTAGTTCTAATCTCCATAATCTCTCTCATTTCACTTATCACCTTCACCTGGCTTTTTCAATTTGTCATATCTTTTCTTTGATGTTATAGATTTGCAGGTAAACTAATTTTTTGAGATTGTCGTAAGGACTAATTGGCAATCGTTATGAGGATTAGTTGGCTATCATTATTGTTCATATGTGCTCTCTCTCTCTCTCTCTCTCTCTCTCTCTCTCTCTCTCTCTCTCTCTCTCTCTCTCTCTCTCTCTCTCTCTCTCTCTCTCTCTCTCTCTCTCTCTCTCTCTCTCTCTCTCTCTCTCTCCCCGGGGGCCCGCATGGGGTCCCCCTGTATTAGGTGGTCATTATCTGCAGAGTCAGAGCCACGCTCCCCCCACACACCACCACATTATCCCCAGTAACCCCTCATCACCAGGTAAACCATCCTTTTGTTGTTTTCAGCCTACACAGAGATTATCACAGTTGTACATGGTTTTGTCTCATAGGCCAAGTTTGGCCTTTGGAAGACGTTAATATAACTTTCTTTCTTCTTTCTGTGTGTGTGTGTGTGTGTGTGTGTGTGTGTGTGTGTGTGTAAGAGCCATTCGTATAATGCTTTTAATCAGGAGTATATCTGCCAAATCATCCTTTGCTTGGACTTCAACACTACACATGCGGAAAGCTAGAATGGTAGGCTTACTTCATTGCTTACTTGCAGACCCGCCCTTTTTTATCTCCTTATTCTTTTGTTGTTCTCTCATTTTCTACCTGTGTATGTAGGTTTTTAGGGAAAGCAGACGATGCCACAAAGTCATATCGACAAGCTCTTTCGATCTTAGAAATAACACATGGTTCCCATTCTGAGCTTGTGCAGAGTCTCAAGGTTGCCTTGCAAGAAGCTGAAATGGAAGCTTTATACATTAGGAGGCTTGTCGAATGATCAGAAATGAAGGCTAGATTCGACGTATGAGAGTATATTGTCTAACTCCAAAAGTGGATATACAGCGCACAGTCCAATGGCACAAGTTCTCTGCAGAAAATGAAGATTTGTGGTATGTGGAAAGCCCTTCCTATGCTTGGTTCTGAGTCAGAATCGGCTTAAAATATTTGGTTCCATGGAAGGATATGTTGTATAACATTAAATTAGAGTTCTCCCCATTGTGAAAAATCTATGTGATCCTCCAATAGAATTCTATAATCACATGATATGACTCGTACGGATGGAATAATGCATATTGGCATTCAAAAAGATGGAGAGTTGTAGGTGTGTGGTTCATGTACCATTTAAAATAACATAATAAAATGACATCAAATATGAAAATAATAAGTTATTTCATGGTAGAGTTATTTCATGGTAGAGTCTATAATAAGTTATTTCAAATATGAAAAGGATCCACACTAGCAGAACCTTGGTAGAGTCTATAAAAACACTTTGTACTAGCGTCGAATAGGTTTGGTGAGCAAGAATAACAATTTCAACCTCAAATTAGGACCTTAGTTGTAAAAGATGTTGAATAATTTTTGCGCCGATCAACGTGTAGCACCACCCAACGTTATGGAGTAATGTAAAATGGATCGTGTGTAAAAAAAATTATTAATTTATCTAATTGTGTCTCAAATGAACTGAAGTGTGTAAATTACTATTGTATGGATTGCGAATAGATGTAGATTAAATCAATGAAAATTCTGATATTTGTTTCCTTTTTGTGGCTTGTTCTAGTATTATGATGACAATCATTTTCGATGTCATCTACATTTTAGTGTTCTACTAGTTCTTGCCTTCGGGTGACTTGTAAACTTATGTTTATGGAAAACAATTACTAGTTATTACCTTTGGGTGACTTGTTGATAGGTCACCATCCTTCAAATATCCAATACAATTAAGTGGAAGTCTTTAAGTATAGAATTATCTATGAACTTATGAATAATTTACAGCCCGATCAGAGAAAAGATTCATGCTATTCATCGAATGACCTCTCACTAAATAATTCACGAGTGTTTGGAAGAGTTTAATGGAGAGATGTTGAAAATTTTCTAATTTTAGGAGATGGGTTTCTATTTAGGAGTGTTGTGACTCAGATACAACATGGTAGACATGGAAATCAAGGGTTTGCATGGATGGAGCATCAAATGTTATCTAGTTTTATAACTTGTTTGGCTATGTATCATGATGACTAGAACCCCATAAATTTGTGTTCTTTCGGCTACTTATGTTAGCTGCACTCATGCCTTTCTCTTTATGCTAGGGTAAGTTCATCATTTGTCTAAAGTGTCTCTCAAATCCATTTTGCTTTACCATGATTTTTGCCACTAGAGCTATTTATGGTATAATGCTAAGATAATTTATGAAAAAAGGCAAATCATGACCTTGTGTAACATTGATGAAGTCAAATGATTCATGTTGGGGAGTACATGATTCATTTCTTATTTGAGGCTAAAAGGGTGCTTTCATGTCCTCCTATCATTGATCGTATGGGTTGTATATCTTTGTGTGATTTGCTTTGGCGCTTCCCAAATGGATGTCTTTAAAAAGAACACGAACACAAAAATTCATTGTGTGAGCTTGTGTCAAGATTTCTATCTCATTAATAACTTGATGTGTAGGGCACATGATTTTGTACCATGGATTGGTTATAGTTCTAGTTCTTTGAGAGAGAATTTTTATGACACTCGTCTACTCAGATAGTTATACTAAACCTCGTTGATTAGATGAATGGGGAGCTAAGACATCGCTTCCAAGAAAGATTCAAACAGAAGTAACATATTAATAATCTACCAAGTACCAAGAAGCAACATGTCGCTAGTCATTGATATGGAGAAAGAGAGGAGTATTACATTACAAATGACCATTATACAAACCAAGTGGATTTCAAGGCAATTCACAACAAACCTCCATCACCCCTTCAATTAAACCTTAGACTCGGCATTTGTGCAAATGTGCCCCTAATACTTGGCATGCTTGGAGCATTTAAACTCCGCTATCCTTTGTGTAATACCATCCCATCCTCCCCACAAACATAATGAAAATTACAGGAAAATCATTTATTGCTTAGGGACCTTTATATAACATGAAATACATACAACCTTGAAAAGTGCTGCTATCAGCATGGAGCCTCCACATGTATCATGCCTTAGGTCACTAGTTTGCTCACACTCATCTAGACTACATTCATCAAAGCCATCATGTCAAAGCCGCACAATCATAAATGAAGATTGGAGTCCAAGCTAGAAATAGTTCCCATGTGAACGTCCATCTTATTGAAATTATAGCACTATTCTTGGAACAATAGGAAGACAAGTGGTCCTTCTCCGTGTGCACCAATAGTGGGTTCATTAGTCGTAATAGGACTCTGTTCCTCACAGTAATCAGATACATCTCGGAAGCCAACTTCGAGCATGAAGAACTTAGTATGCAATTAGAATTGGCTAAATAAAAAATACATCTGCAAATGACTCATATAATAAATAAGTGAAAATTCATGAAAACAGACAAGGATTCTAGTAGTCCATTTTGAGATGGTGGTGCTTTTGAAGGTGGTGGTGGTGGTGGTTGTGGGAGCATTCTTTTGGTGGCAATGCTTCTTTGTCAAAAGGAAGAAGTTGTGGTCATCAACCATTTTCATGTTTATGGAGAGGTTTTGAACACTAGTCTCTCCATTTTCCCACCCTGTCACCTTCTTTCCGCATCTCTTTCGCACCCTCAAAACTCTTGCCCCTTGGTGGTTTTGCCGTTCTGTTTGGCAATTTTGTGGAGCTTGTGGCTCAGCCCATGCAAGTAGTGATACACATTTTGGAGGCGTTTTGTGGCCAATATCTTTTTCTCATCGTGGATTTTATCATAATTTCTATGGCTCTTCTGATGGGGCTTCTTTAAATAGTCATCGTTCTGCTATAATTCGTGAGTTGATGTAATCAATGTTCTCCATTCACTCTTTTCATCGTATGGCCTCTCCTCTTTCAGTATCGGTATGAACAATACTAGCGTGAAGGTTGTGATAAGAAAATTAGCATTGTGGTTTATCACTTTTTTTCAGTGTTCACAATCTCAAAACCTCATATTCTATCAAATTTTTGAAGATGAGAAGCATATGATTCTATAAATGTTGTAGCGTTTCTTTATACTACGCCTCACAAAGAATCTCACATAACTGATCGTACATCAATTGGAAATTTGTACATGCAATAAAGACCTTGTCATATAGAGCATTTCAAAGAATATTTTAGTGTTCTTTTACAAACTCGTACTAGTTATTACCTTCGGTTGTCCCAAGCCGCTTGGTTGGGTGGTTGGGCCTTTCGCCTCTTGAGGCGGGGGCGAGGGTTCAACCCCCACCGGCAACATGTAAGGCACATGTTAACTTGGAAACCTTATATTGTGGCTGATGTGCCATTGTTTATCCTGCTACGCGGTAGATGTGACCGCAGTCTAACCCAGCTGAGTAAATCCCTGTTCTTGTGGGATAAGGGGAGTCCCGTGGGTACTATGCCCTTCCTTGTACAGTTGCAATTTCAAAGTTAAAGTCTGGAGGAGTAGGCCTCGACTGAACCTCCATTTAAAAAAACAAAAAAAAAGGTATTACCTTCGGTTGACTTGTGAACTTATGTTTATGGAAAAAATTACTAGTTATTACCTTTGGGTGACTTATTGATAGGTCACCATCCTTCAAATCATCTAAAACAATTAAGTGGAAGTCTTCAGTATAGAATTATCTATGAACTCACGAATAATTTACAGCCGGATTGGAGCAGCTATCCATGTTATTCATCGAATCACCTCTCATTAAATAATTCACGAGTGCTTCCAGAGGTTTTGGAAATTTTCTGCTCCTATGAGATAGCTTTCTATTTGAGTGAGTGTTATGACTAAGATACAAGATGGTAGACATGGAATCAATGGTTTGCATTGATGGAGCATCAAATGTTATCTACTTCGCTAGTGGTAAAAGCTCGGGCCATATGGGCTCACTAATGAGTTCTTTAAGTCTTTCAAGTTGGTGATTGCCACCCCTCTTCATTTGGTCTGGTAAGAGGCGCTCGAGTTTGGCATGCTCCCGACTTGTCTCAACAATGGCATCATCAAGTTAATCCATAAAAAAGGGGAAAAGAACATAATTGAGAACTGGTGTCCAATTACAATGCTTCAAACGGGATATAAGATCATTGCAAAAGTCATAGCCAACAGAATTTCCAACCATATAAGAGTGTGGTTAAGTGAGGACCAAAAAGGTTTCGTCAAAGGCAGGTCAATTTTGGAAGCCATTATAGATATTTGGGAAGGTCTCGACTTTGCGAATGAGTCAAGACAAGATGTGGTTTTCCTCAAGATCGACTTTGACAAAGTCTACAATGGGCTGGAATGGGACTATATTCTGCAGTCACTTAAAGATCTCGGGTGTAGTCAGAAATTCACCAAGATGATCTCGACCCTTCTGGGAAATGCATCGACTCAAATTAATGTTAATGGCCAACTTTCAAAGGTGATCAAACTAAAAAGATCGATTAGACAAGGGTGCCCATTGGCTCCCCTTCTCTTTGCCATTGCCGTGGAAGGGCTTAGCCGGCTTGTGGAACAACAAGTGGAAGCAGGTAATATCAAAGGCCTCTGATTGCCCAATGACCACGGCCAGATCACCATGAGACTTTTAGCCGATGATATGAATGCCTTTTTCCACAATGATAGTACCAGCTTGGAGATGTTTTGGAGGTGCCTGGATACTTTTTGCGAAGCCTCTCGATCCAAAATCAACCATGCAAAGACTGCTTTTAGAGCTATTGTCGGGATCCGGCCCGACTTCTCTTTGGTCATGGCTATCAAAACATTCCTCCAGGCCAAATTTTCCAGCTTCTTGGGATTCCCTTGAGATTTGGTATCTCGTTGGAGCAGCGGTGGAATTGGGCTCTAACGAGACTCGAAAGAAAATTTAAACTATTGGAGAGTTATGCAAATCAATCTCGCTGGTCGCGCAATGGTTATCAACACATTCCTCATTTCGTCCACCATTTACTTCCTCTCTTGTTGGAGACCGAAAGAGAAAGAGTTGTCCAAATTGGAAAGTATTTGTAGAAACTTCCTTTGGACGGCCGACCACAACAGGAGGGGGTGCCTAAAATCAAGTAGTCCATCTGTGCTAACCAAAGGGATAGTGGGGGCCTTGGCATTCTGGACATTGGGTGCTTGGCTAACAAACTTGCGGCAAAATGGTTGATTAAGGCGTGGCGCAACGGGGAGGCCTCGTGGGCCAAGCTGATCTTCAGAAATAAGAATGGGTTGACTTTTGTGGGATTCCCGAGCTGGAGAATCATGATATTTTGAACCTTTTGTTTTCCCCGATCCCGGTTTTCTCGAAAGGCTCGAATCTTCTGTGCTCCCTATGGAAGAATTGGAATAAGGTCAAAGGCTTCATAAGAATCAGTGAAGATTGGAAGTGGGCGGCCGATATCACACGAAACGACTCTATCTAGTCTCGGATCCATGGCATACGGAACGTGGAATCTTGGAACATTCGAAACAACAAGAGACTATGGAACAAATGCTTCAAACGATGGAAACATCTCTGGAAACAAGACACCAACCGGTGGATCAACTTCGAGGATTTTGACCCTAGCATCAACATTACCTATGAAGAATGGAATACTTTACAAAGTAGATGTCTTGCTTGGGACCACTCTAAAGTCCGTTTTCTCATGGGTCACGACCCACCGTGCCCGCTTCGTCTCAAATGGCACAATGTTAATTACCTAACAAAAATCCCGAACATCAAAGAAACCATTGATTATCAGGTCAACCTCAACAAGAAGTGGTGCCTGTCGTGGATGCGACGGGACATGAATTTCATGGCTATCTTGCACCCTCTCATAGAAATAAAAAAGTATGTCCTCTTATGGCAAATTCTTCATCGAGGAACCTACCAACCTAAAGGCTAGCAAAATTCGTGGGGTGCCTCCTTGGTGCAAGCGCAGCTACCGGTCCATTGAAGATGTTGCTCACATCTTCTTCAGTTGTCCCAAATCCAATAGGCTCTCACAGATTGTTGGAAAGAAAATCAGACTTCAGAAACATATAAGTTGGAAACAAGCTCTGCTGGGAGAAGCGATCGGATTCTCCACGACTCTCTGGAATGCCATCAGAGGGGAGGTCCTATGGAAGATCTGGCAGGAAAGATGTGCTTATAACTTTGGTGACTCCCCCAAAGAGTGGTCGATTGAGAAATCGTTGTTCCTCCTCGGCAAAAGAATCACTAATTTTAAGAAATCCCCCCCCCCTTCAGGCATCATCAAGTGCTCTTTGTGATTAGCAAGAAACTTAAACCCAAGTGGGCCCTGCATGAGGGTGATGAGAGGGTGATTAACCTTCTTTGTAATGCCATCTAAACTCTATAAAATCTACCCCTGCTCTGTGGGATTCGAGGGGTCCCATGGGCACTAGTCCCCTTCACTTGTACTTTTATTTTCTTTTAATTAATACAAGTCCGCGAGAGTAGGCTAAGGCCAAACTTCCTCTTTTTTTTTTAATGTTATCTACTTCTATAACTTGTTTGGCTATGTATCATGGTGACTAGAACCCCATAAATTTGTGTTCTTTCGGCTACTTATGTTAGCTGCACTCATGCCTTTCTCTTTATGCTAAGATAAGCTCATCATTTTCCCCACATTACTACTTTTAGTCCGTGATGCAAGTTTTCATAATTTTGTGGATCCACTAGCTTACTACTCGGAGGACCATATTCTAAGATCTCACTACTCTAACAAGGGAAATAATCCGATATAACCATTATGTTGCAACCCCTACTGAATCATAAAGAAAAACACCTTGAATTTAGTTCTAGGTTGCATCACTACCTTTTGTGATAGGTGGTACATTTCAATGGCATTTGACATCATGGTACCACACTCGGATTTAGTATTTTGGAAGGTTACGAATCAAAACCTTCTACATGAATCTAGAAACATAGTGTGTGATTATTATTTAACATATATTAATCATGTTAGTGATTTCATGCAATCGTAAATCCATTAGTGGAACTTGGAATTATGTAAAGATATGTATATACACAGTAGTATAAGAGACTTGCACTCAATTCTATATAGTTAGTCAATGTGATATTGAATGAAGTTGTATCACTACCACAAAAAGCAAGTGAGTTTGTTTTATTAACAATAATCCTAGACATTTTTATCTTTTGATTGCAAGTGTGTGCATAACCTTAGACATTTTTATCTTGTGATCCAATATTAGGTATGATCCCATTTGTGGAAAGCATCTTTCAAGTCCATTTTGCTGCACCATCATTTTTGTTACAAGTGATATCCATGGTATAATGCTAAGATAAGTTACCAAAAAGGGCAAAGCATGACCTTGTGTAATATTCATGAAGTCAAATAATTCATGTTGGATGAATAGAGAGCGAAGATTGAGAGCTTCACATACATCGCTTCCAAGAAAGATTCAAACAGAAATAACATATTAATCATCTATTGAGAACCAAGAAGGAACATGTCATTAGCCATTGATATGGAGACAGAAAGAGGAGTACATTGAAGGAGTATTACTTTCAATGCATTTCACACCAAACCTTCATCACCCCTTCAATTAAACCTTAGACTAGGCATTTTTACAAATGTGCCCCTAATACTTGGCATACATGGAGGATCTCAACTCCGCTATCCCTTGTGTAATACCATCCCATCCCTCCCCCCAAACATAATGAAAACTGCATGAAAATCATTTATTGCTTAGGAACCTTTATATACCATGAAATACATACAATCTTGAAAAGTGTAGCTACCATGGAGCATCCACATGTATCATGCCTTAGGTCACTAGTTTCCTTAGAGTCATCTAGACTACATTCATCAAGGCCATCATGTCAAAGCCACACAATCATAAATGAAGATTAGAGTCCAAGCTAGAAACAGTTCCCATGTGAACTTCCATCTTATTGCGAATTTAGCACTGTTCTTGGAACAATAGGAAGACAAGTGGTCCTTCTCCATGTGCATCAATCAATGAATAAAGAAGACAATCAAAGGTGCTAGGCTTTGGTGCCAACGGAGAGTAATTAGTTATTTCATATTAGATGCCAAGGAATACTACAAGAGTCGTATCATAATTGTACATGGCAACTATTTTGTGCGCACATATTTTAAAAAGACTAGTCTAGCTATTAAACTTCATGCATTATTTGTTATCCGGAAAAGAAATTCATATCCATAGTTGTGCATTAAGAGCCGACCAATAAACATTTTAAGCAAACATTCACATCAAGGCTTTCATATGATTTTTTGCTAGAATTAATACTTTCACATCAAGGCTATGAGGTTTTCATATGCGAGCAGGAGAGTTTTAGACCTGAAGTTGTCATATGCTTCTTGTGTCTCCTCGCTTTTATATAACATCCTTCTCCACCTCCCATTAGCATGAGAGTCCTTATTAGTTCTAATCTCCATAATCTCTCTCATTTCACTTATCACCTCAACCTAGCCTTTTCAATTTTTCATATCCTTTCTTTGATGTTATAGATTTAGAGGTAAACTACATCTTTGAGATTTTTGTGAGGACTAATTGACCATCATTATGAGGATCAATCACTACAAGGAATACGGGGGCATAGAGACGGTTTATGGGACACATTTTCGTCGCTACGTGATCGTGCATTTCGTCGGACTGGCATCGAGCGCACATTGTCATCTAAACGACGTTAATCTAACGCTTGTAGTGATGTTCAAGAGAGCATGGCTACCTTAGTGTCGCTTATGCAACTCAAAAGGGAGCGTCGCATATGCGGTGCTTAGTTGCGACAATTAGTTGCGTCGCTTATGCGATGCAACTAAGTATCATTGTTGCACGCTTTGCATGGTCACATATACAATGCTTTTACAATCGCTTATGCAATGGTAGTGTTTGATAAAAGTAAAAAACATTGGATCGCTCTTCAATCATCATTTTATGTGCAACTGATCGAAGAGCTCTCCAACGTTCAGGTTTGCATTGTGCTTACGAGCTCCAGTAATCTCTTTCTTATTCTCTCTCTCTCTCTCTCCTTCTTTCTACCTCTTTCTCTTTTAATTTCTCTCTTTCTCTTTCTCTTTCTCTTTTTTCTTCTCTATTTTGATCTCTCTCTCTCTCTCTATTGCAAGTTATTCAAGAAGTTCACCAAGCAGAAAATATGGCTAATTATTGTAAGTACAATTTTCATTGTTTGTATATCATCTAAATTGTGTCTTTTCATTAACTAACATACTCACACTTAATCATTCATATGCACATATACATGAACATGCATGCTCAGACATATACACACACATACATATGCACATACACACACACATATGCACACATACACATGCACACACATACACATGCACATGCACATACATGCACATACACTTACACATGCACACACATACACATACACACACACATACACATATGCATATGCACAAATGTATCTACAAACACATAAAAGGCCATGCATGCATGCATTATTGCATGTACACATACACACATTAACACATACTTATATGCATGCATATACACATTCACATGCCTTCACATACACATGAATGCAAATGCAGATGCATGCTCATACATATACACATGCATGTGTATAAGTATGTTGTGTATATATATGTATATGTATATATATATATATATATATATATATATATATATATATATATATATATATATATATATATATATATATATATATATATATATATATATATATATATATATATATATATATATATATATATATATATATATATATGTATATGTATATGTATATATATATATATATATATATGTATATGTATATATATATATATATACACACAACATACTTATACACATACACATACATATGCACATACATACATATACACACATATCCACATACTCACAAATCCACATGCACATGCACATATGTACACACACATATGCACATGCACTTACACATGCACATGCACATATGTACACACACATGCACTTACACATACACATGCACATACATACATACATATACACACACATACACATGCACATACATACATACATATACACACACATACACATACACATGCACATACAGACACACATACACTTACACATACACATGCACTTACATATATGTAAACACTTATACACATACACATACACACATATACACACACATACACATGCATATATACCTACACATACACAAACACACATACATACACTTATACACATACACATGCACATACACACATATACACACAGGTACACATACATAGCACATACACACATACATAGCACATACACACATACACACATACACACATACACATACACATACACATACACATACACATACACATACACATACACATACACATGCACACACGTATATGCATAAAACATATCTATATGCACATATATACACACACAGGTACACATATACATGCATATAGACACACATACATAAATATAGATATATACCTAGATGTCCATACATACATTTTATACACACACAACTACATGCACATACATACATATATACACACAAACACACATATAATATGAATGAATTATATAGTTAAAGTAATAAATCACATGTCAAATATAAACAATAATAAAAATCATTAAAAACAAGACTTTCCATTAATTAGTACCATAGACATAATTCAAAACATAACTGAAATGAGAAAATATATAGATAGAAAGGAAATATGTATATAAATGTAAAATATATATCCAATGTAATGTATTAGTCATCATGATCATCCTCATCCACATCATCATGTAAGTCCTCATCATCATGATCATCCTCATCTTCATGATCATCCACATGATATGATGTATCTATAGTGGCATCATGGGTAGAGGTGTGAACATTCTATGATGATCGTCCCACTTGTGCCTATCTCTCCACCTCATCCATATCTGCCTCTCCATAATACCCATGTATTACATATAACAAACATAAATAAATAAAACATATAAAACATCAATAAAAATAAAATAATTACATGAAATTTCATAACACTCAAAAAAGCATTTGGATGATCTTGCATGTGTACTCACTCAAACATCGATATCCACAATGTGTACCGAAATCGATTTCCTTTTTCATAGGATATCGACCATAATCCTTTTGATGCATTGAAACAAACAGAAAAGATTAATGATTAGTGTTTTAACTAAAATAAAAAATATAGTTTCAATAATATATATACTTAACAATGTAACTTCAAAGCCATGATGGCCCATTTGGCCTAAGTGTGATGTATAACCAGACTCAACTCTCTTCTTTGTAGCAGCCAAAGTTTATTTAATGAAACAAAAATACATAGATTAAATGTAAAACATTTATAAAACATACGAGAATTATAACTCACTGTAATATAAACATATGAGAATCTACAAGTCATTGTAATATAAGAGATTTTTAACTCATTGTGCATGTTTATCCTCTAAGATGTGTCATTATTTCTATCCCATCAATAACTTGATGTGTAGGGCACATGATTTTGTACCATGGATTGGTTATGGTTATAGTTCTCTGAGAGAGACACTTTTTATTACACTCGTCTACTCAAGTAATTATACTAAACCTCGTTGATTAGATGAATAGGGAGTGAAGACTGAGAGCTTCACATACATCGCTTGCAAGAAAGGTTCAAATAGAAACAACATGTTAATCATCTACCAAGAACCAAGAAGCCACATGTCACTAGCCATTGATATGGAGATAGAAAGAGAGGAGTATTACATTACAAATAACCATTGTACAAATCAAGTGACTTTCAAGGCAATTCACACCAAACCTTCATCACTCCTTCAATTAAACCTTAGACTAGGCATTTGTGCAAATGTGCCCCTGCACGCATGGAGGATCTGAATCGCGCTATCCCTTCTGTAATAGTATCCCATCCTCCCCCCAAACATAATGAAAATCACATGAAAATCATGTATTGCATAGGAACCTTTATATATCATGAAATACATACAACCTTGAAAGGTGCTGCTACCACGGAGCCTCCACATGTATCATGCCTTAGGTCACTAGTTTCCTCATAATCATCTAGACTACATTCATCAAGGCCATCATGTCAAAACCTCAAAATCCAAAATGAAGATTAGAGTCCAAGCTAGAAATAGTTCCCATGTGAACTTCCATCCTATTGAAAATATAACACTATTGATCAAAACAGACAAGGAGTCGAGTAGTCTATTTTGAGATGGTGGTGCTCTTGAGGGTGGTGGTGGTTATGGGAGCATTCTTTTGGTGCCAAGGCTTCTTTATCAAAAGGAAGAAGTTGTGAACACTAGTCTTTCCAATTCATACATCTATCTTTACTACATAACTTTTTCTTGTAACCTCATTGCCAGATACCACTATCTTAGCCACTATTACCGCTACTCCATTCCAACAAGAATTGTGCCGTTCCTACCACCTCTTCAACCAAATTTAGCTTCATATGCATTCACATGTGGGAAAACATCTTTTCACTGTTGGTCCCTATGGGTCCTTTCTTTCGATCACCAGTTACCCAATCGCTCTAGTTTTGTCATCATTTCTAGTTTCATAAGTACACCATCATGCTCTACACCCAGAGTACCACTCTTCATAGTAACCATGACACACACAACCATGTCTGATGTTATGGACATCTCATCGCTGATCGACCACCACCACCACTTCATACACAAGTCCCAACCCCCTTTCCACAAATGTCACTACCATTCACAAGTATATTTACCTTCACATCCACTCTACCCATTCCCTCTTCCATCCCCTCTACGTTAAACATGGAACCCCAAGCATCTATGCATTTCAATCTAATCTATTCTTCTTCTACCATCAAAAATGCACTACAACAAATGTTTACTTGCATGCACCAAGTTCGAGAAGAGTTTTCCAAGTTGGGCCAACAGCATGCTCTTCTAAAAGAGCACACATTGCACTTGTAGGCTCAATTGAATTCTTTAAGTATAGAGAGTTCCTCCTTGAATGCATGCTACACAAAAATGAAAGAGACACATCCCACATTAGAGGTCCAACTCAAGAACCAAAACAAGCAAGCAGTTGGCGAGATCGAAGTGCTCCTTAGAGCCCAAATGGAGCATGATGCCAAATTACAACACAACATGGTCCCGCTGCACCAACACCTTGCAATGACTAGAGAGGAAAATCAATGCCTCCATGAACATAATAAAGATAATTTTAAGCCACTATGGACACACCTGGCACACCCATTAGTCCCAAAAAATTTCAAGCAGTTCCACTAGATACTATAAGGATCATTTTGGTGGACTATACTACTTGAAGCACAAGAAGAAGCTCACTATAGAATTTGAGAAATCGAAGACCATGCATGCAGCAGAGTCAATGATGATACAAGGAGAACAACCTATAACTAAGTCTATTGTACCCATCGAAATCATGGAAGAGCTTGATAATCTGGGAAAACAAGTTTCTAATTTACAGGCTGAGATTATTGCATGTGCCATTCTTGAAAGGCCAGCCTCACCTCTAGAGAAACTTGTCGTTATCCCTATCCAATTGACCCATGAAGAAGAACCGAGACATTTTTGAATTGCCAATACTTGCATGGATGAAATGGGTTAAAGAATTAGGATGCACACATTCAACTAGAGTTGAACCATAGTTATAGGCCATGGCAATAATTGAAGAAACGATTTTGAAGTTGGCTTATTTGCAAGAAATTGCACTTCACTAACATATATCAAACAATGAAATACACTACTTGCCATACTTTATGATCATGATTGAGTATAATGCACAGATCAAGTAGATCATAGGGAAGATAGCCACTCATGCCACATAGTTCAAACCAAAGAATTGCCCCCCAACATCACGAAGTGGTACCATCTATCAACCTAAGTGGAGGATGCAACTTTTGCAAGAATATCAAAAAATGATGCAAACTTGAGATGAAGGCACCCCTACATGTTTTGTATAATCTATGCAATGATCCAATGCCTAGACCTATGATCCAAGTCGATGGAATTGCACATAATAGTATGGAAGAATCTTGATTTTCCAATGATTGGGGCACTTTTGCCCATGAACAATTTCCTATGGATGTTGGTAAAACCCTTGCATCGCAAATAATAGCATATTGAAGTGGTACATACAACATTCAACGATGAAGTTCAAATGACGAAAGGCTTGTAGTGGATACCTAGGCACTAAGAGATGAAGAAGGGCATGGTAAATGATGAAATTCTTGAGAGAGACAAAAATAAATATAGATTTGAAGATTCCCAAATAGGTTAATCTTTTAAACTGCCTATTGAATTCATAAGCAGAAAAGAGACAACCCGATGAACTAAAACATGTTATTAGTTGGAGGATAAGAAAGAAAAAGTGATTCCCTCAATAAGGATGTGTGAAATGGGAAGAGCCTAAATCGTGAAAATGGGGTTGTGGGAAAGTAATGAGGGCTTTATTTTACCAAGCAAACCAGTTGAGTGTTGCACTTGAGATGGTGATAGTCTAGTAGTTAGAAGTACAACCAGCTCAAGCTCCAACCCAAGTAGCATGGGTCATGTAAAATCCCATGTGAATCAGCAAGGACCACCTTGCAACGCTAAATACTCTTGGGTGACTGATTGCAAAGCAATACCATGAGGGAAAGGTGAAAATAACCTTATCAGGGAGTGAAATAGAACATGAACTGAAGCTCCCAAGGAGTGGGAGGAAAATGAAACTTTTAATTGCATGCCTATTGAAGAATGAGTCAGCCACTTATAGATAGTGGCTCAGTTAAAGGGGCTCTCCTTCGGAGCCATAACAAAAGAAAGTCTTTGATGGGGTGATTGTCATCGCTTATAAATCTAAACTTAGGTGATCTTTCCATGATCAAGATGAAACTTGGGTGAAACTAAGTGGGGATCCAAGCTAATTGATGTGGAAAAATCAAGGGATGAGTTATTTTTAGGGGTGAAATGCCACTTGAACCCAAAGCTAGCTGGTTATCTCCAAAATGCATTGAGGCACAGCAAATGACTAGACCATCTTGTTGGAGTTTGAGATTTGAAGAAGCATGCAAACAGCACAAGGAAGAAGAAGAAGCTTGAAGCACAACACACAATAGTGAATGTATTACCACTAGAATGTACAAAGATAAGTAACCCATTAGGGCAATAGGCGTATATATACAAGCTAGGGGAAAAAACCTCCTAAAGAGGGAAAAAGTACCTTGGCATTCCTAGAGTGTTCACACACATCACTACCTAAATATATCAACAAAGCCTCCTTGGGAGTAATGCAGTGAAGAAGGATCTGACACTCATGTATAAGAAAGTGCCAAGCTATGTGGAATCAATCCACAAAAGGAAGTAAGCCCAAAGCTTTGCGGAAAGCTTCAAACTTCTCCCTAGGTAGAGCCTTCATGAAAAGGTCCGCAATGTTCCCTCACGTGGGCACATATGCCAAGCTGATCTTTCCAGCAGAGAACCTCTTCCTGACATAATGATAATGCACCTCAATGTTCTTAGTGCAAGCATGGAACATAGGGTTCCTCGCAATTGCCAATGTGCTCTGACTATCAGTGAAGATGGTGGTGGCAGAAGACTCACCAACACCCAAATCAGCCATAACGCCTCTAAGTCATACACACTCAAGAGTCACTATGAAAGCTGCCCTATACTCAGCCTCACAACTAGAAATGGCCATAGTAGGCTGCTTCTTGCTCAACCACGATATACATGAGCTACTAAGCATGAAGCAAAAGACACTAGTGGACACATGAGTGTCATAGCAACTAGCCCAGTCAGAGTAAAAAAAAAGCATGTAAATCTGTTGGTAGTGATCCCCCCTTAGGATAAAACAATCCAAGTAGTCGGGTACCACTCAAGTAGCAAAAGATGCACTTAACTGCCTGCACCTGGGCAATGCATAAACCTGCTCATCTGCAAGACAAGGAACTGAATATCTAGCCCAATAATGCATAAGTAAATCAAGCATCCAATAGCCTGTTGATAGAGAACAACATCAAATGCATCTCCAACATCATGAAGACTCAATCATAAACAGATGTCTTATGACCATGCCAAGGCATGCATGGATATATCCATTGAAAGCAAAATCTGAAGTGTTTATGTGCTTCAATCAGTTTCTATTATAAAATGGGATAAGACATCAGTGTACAGTGCAAAATACCCTGTCGAGTTCTGCTAAACCTGTAGTAGACTTTGAGATGCT
>CM035414.1:123840165-123972665 GCA_020310875.1 Ceratopteris richardii
CCAAAGATCTCACTCACATTTTTGCACAAATACTAAACGTAGCAGAATCATTGGCATTGGATATCACAACAATACCAGGGTTTATCGGCAAAATCAAATTTGTCGATTTACATTATCAAACGATGAACAAAGGAAAGAGAGTGAGTCCTGACACTACTAAAGAGGCAAAAAGACCAACAACATCAATAACAATAGATATACATAGAGAATGAAGCTATGAATGAGGCCACCATTTTAGCTATTACGCATAGTGGAATAAGCAATCCACTTGCATTAGTTAGACATCATAGTAAAAGCCCATGCCTCATTTTCAGATTATGGAATGCTTGGACATTGGACATGTGGCTCAAGAAAATGAAAAAAGACTAATTAAACATACCACGAAGCAGAAGTATCAAAGGCACACAAGGAGATATAGAAACATTGAAGACAAATATTTGGAAGTTAATCAATGGACTATTGCAAAGAGTTTCATTCCTACACACTTGTAATATTTCATGTAATGATCTCCATCTAGGCAACATATTGTTGCATTTTGAAGGCGAGCAATCTTATATCGGACTATGTGACTTTGGAAGAGCAACGCATTTGCCCACAAAAAAAAGGTTTTTCTCAAATCTTCTTGATCTCAAAATATCAACTAAAGTCAAAAATATCGGTGGATTGCACCAAAATGCATATCCACTAGCCTTCCACCATTCAATAAAAGTTAGGAAACCTATAGATTTCAATACTCCTTTTGCAAATTTTCATATACATAGATTTAGATAGTTACCCCAGAAATGGGGTTTGTAAGTTTAAATATGCTTTAGAACTAGCATGCCGTAGAGATGTATCGAAAAGAGTAAACGCACATGAATTATTTAGAGTATTCTCTAATCTTGTTCGGTATGGTTTGAAGATATCCATTAGTGATGGATTATGACCACATTGAAAACGATGTTTGTCAAGAAACATGTTTATTAATCAAGCACCTTTTTTATCATTGTGTCATATTTAATTGTTCATTTAATGTTACATAATAAGTTCTACAAATTGATATGTTTAGGATACATGAAATGATAATGTGGATTTAATATGAAGTGATTATGATAGACTTGGATATGAAGTAATTATGAGGGATACTTATCTATATATCTATCTATGTATCTATCAATGAATCAATCAATCTATATTTCTATTCATATATTCATCATTCTATCTATTTACTTATTTATTTATCACCATATATACATATCTATCAATCTATTTATTACCATATTAATCTATCTATTTATCTATTTAAATGATGTGGATTCATTTGAATTAAGTAGAGTAAATGATGTGGATTCATTTTAATTAAGTAAAGTAAATTAAGTGGATTCATTTGTATTAAGTGAATTAAATTATATGATCCATATGAATTATGTGGACTAAATTATGTGGATTCATTTGAATTAAGTGGATTAAATGATGTGGATTCATTTGAATTATGTGGAGTAAATGATCTAGATTCATTTGAATTAAGTGGAGTAAATGATGTGTATTCATTTGAATTAAGTGGATTAAATGATGTGGATTCATTTGAATTATGTGGATTAAATGATATGGATTCATTTGAATTGTGTGGATTCATTTAAATTAAGTGGATTAAATGATGTGGATTCATCTGAAATAAATGGTTTAATGTTGTGGATTCATTTGAATTATGGGGAATAAATGATGTGAAGTCATTTGAGGTAAAATTAATGTTTTTGTTTTGTAGATTCAATGGCAAGAATGCCATATGTGAATAATGACCTCGATCATGCTAAATAATCTCAAAAGATTTTTTCTGAACAAAATGCTCAATTTGTGCAATCAAGATTAGAGTTTTTATTCCATCAAGATTTAGAACTAGAGGGATTAGAAGGAGAACCATTATCAATGAAAGAAGTTAAAAAGCTATGTCCAAATCATTTTGTTCATGATGTTCTCTTCAAGTTACAAGATGGGTGAAAGAAACAACACGATTAAAGCTTTCTGACTTACAAAATAAAGGATTAGTAGTAACTTTACTTCGACACTTTGTTCACGTTGAAAGATCATTACCAAATAATAATCAAATAGCACTATATTTCATTCAAAAAGTTTTTGTACAAGATATTGTTCATGGACATGTAGATTTGGATTATCGCCCAAAGAATGTAGGTATAGGTTTGGGCCATCCTGGTACCATGTCATCTATTTCTTCCATGTCAGAATCATGGTTGTGATCTACATCTAAATCATGATCACTCCGTGAATCATTTGTTAAACTTTCATGAGTTTGAAATTCTCCAAAAGTTTGTCCTGTTGCTATAGAAGTTATCTTGGTTGGAGCATGTAACAAATGCATATTATAAAAAACATATACCAAATCATTGGCACGTGATACACCTAAGGGTTTCTTCATTTTAAATGAAGAAAATCATCTGCACTCTAATTATGTTCACAACTACTGCTTGAAGCTATTAATGAAAGCACTCTCATAGCTATATGTTGCAACTCCACTACTTCACCTTCGTACTCGTTTCACCATATAGGAGGTGGATGCTTTTGAATTGCTTCAATGTGCCATAGATCTCCAAAACATCCTTCTCAATTCACATAAGCTACTCTCTGATGGAATACATCTCATCCATCTGTGCCTAGAAGTAGTAATTGACATGTGGTTTTAAAATTTGCAATGACTTTTTTGTTTGACGCTTGACCATTGAGTTGAAATGGTGGATCCAAGACGAACGTTGTCCCACATAAATGAATATGCATTTGCATCCATCTTTTTTCTATTAACGATACAATCTGTGTTTTTCCTTGTGATGAAAAATGATTAAAGTCTTTCGCTTTTTGAATAGCTTTTGAAATAATCCAATAAACTTTTCCTATCACAAACTTATCGGTATCAACAATTCATAAAACTTCCACAAAAGGTTTAGTGATACCAACATTTTTTTCAAGATTATGCCAAAAAGTTTGTGACTGTATTAGAGACATACACTTCGAAGCTGCAACTTGATAAGGAGGATACTTTTCTTGCCATGCCTCCTATCTTTGATCTACAAGTGTTGGCTTGACTTCCAATAATCCCTCCAACGCAATCTAGCTCACCAAGTTCTACAAGCCATCAAGTCCATCGTTCCACAATCACTCCTTCCATGATAGGAGATAAACCAAAAAAAAAACTGCCAGCAATAGAATCCTTGATGAAATCAATAGAATTGTTGAATGTTCAAATAAAACGTGATAAAGATAACTCGGGGCAACTCTTCCAAGACATGATATGCACATCCGTACTTGATAGGAAAATAGGATTGAATCACAAAAATAATCATAAATCACTCATTGTTGATCCTTTTAACATGCTCTTTGACACATTTTGAAGCTCTTGATCAATCCCATGAATTTCAATAGGCCAAATTACCAAAAAAAAAAAGCTCAAAAACACTATACAAAAACCTACAAGAATGCTTCTTCCACTCACTCCATGAAAGATACAAAAAATTGAAAAACCATGAAAGTGTGCTTCAAAAAGATACACATACATTAGATAATAAATGAATATGCTGAAAGCTAATGTCACACGCCCAAAATCAAGAAATACACACACTCAAAATATAAGGCAAAGTCAATATACAAGTTTGCAAGAAGAGAGAGTTCAGTACTTTACTTCAACCAAAAATTTTTACAAATGAGGGTTTTGGCCTATTTTAGGTTCCCTCAAGACCAATCCTTTTTAGAAGTCCTAAAAACATTAAAAAAAAAAACTCCAACATTGCTCCTCTCTTACAAATTTTAGCCAAAACTCTTCCCTATTGCAAAAATACTAGTTTCGAGTACACAGGTGGAAAGATTGGTTTAAAGATCAATTTTGGAGCTAGAGACACTTGAGGTTGTGTCTCCTTGGCAATGTGCATTCAGCTTCAGTGCTGAATTTTCAGCTTTTGAGTCTTATTAAGGTTTCTTCGAAGGTCTTCGGTTGTTGCAAGAGCAGCCACTTTATGCAAGTTTTTTAAGCCAAAAAAACGGAGTTGCAGACACTTGGTGTTGTTGACTAGTGTTTGGGCTGTAAATTCAGCCTTTCAATTCCATTTTATTGCATATACTTATCACATGCAATCCATGTATGCTTTTGTGGATACCATTTATGTACGTACGTCCATGCGGTTACGTTTTGCTTAAAGCCTTTGTACATACATACTACACACACAATATATATATATACACACATATATATATACACACACATATATATATATATATATATATATATATATATATATATATATATATATATATATATATATATATATATATATATATATATATACACATTAATCTATTTATCTATCATGGTTCACAAGGCTCGCGAAGTGTTCACAAGTTCTTAATATTTCCACACAAATCTCTTTTCCTACTCTTCTTGCTGTGTAACACACACGTACCTGCTAGAAAATGGATATTCATATATTGGAGCGCCGCCCATACACATTGGTTTCTACTTGCTGTAGAGTTCCGTAGATTCATTTTTCTTTCAGACAACATACATATGCAGTTGCTTCTCAAATGTTTCTGTCTGAATTCCAAAACCCTGTTGCATTTGCAGGAGGCCCAGACGAGTTTTCGCTCAGAAAAACAATGTTCGTTTGCTACTGAAAGCTCGAAAATTTAGAGAGAGAGAGAGAGAGAGAGAGAGAGAGAGAGAGAGAGTTGTTAAGTCTATGTCACGCCGAAGCGCCTATGAGGCAAATCATGAGTGGATGACATATATATCGTCTGCCCATCAGAAAGACAAATGAAGCAGAACTGATAAAAAAACTGATACAACCTAAAACTAGGCTGATCATAGGTGGAGATTTACTGGGGATGGTGGAAATGGTACATTCATGGGGTGTCTGAGAGAGAGAGAGAGAGGGAGAGAGAGAGAGAGAGAGAGAGAGAGAGAGAGAGAGAGAGAGAGAGAGAGAGAGAGAGAGAGAGATGTGTGAAGGACTGAAAACAATGGTGAACAGATAATAGACAGTAGTTCATGTTCAATGGATCACTCTTAAAAATCCCAGCTCAATTTCCATCATGGTCTACGATTTGAGTTTGAGACCACCGCATTTACGTAGTGCATACAAGCAAGAGTAAAATGGTACCATGAGATTATACTCCAGCACTTTTAGGGGACCTTTGCATTCATAAACATCAAATAACTCACGACACTGCAACAGCATATTCAACAGCATACCACTACAATAATGCGTTTGACATTGGTGAAACATTCATTCCAATCCTCATGATGTATAATACATGGCTTCAACACGTTATTTTGTGGTATCAACCTGGTTCTAAATACCAGAGGATGCAGAGATTACACCAGCAGCTTCTGCTCTGTGACACTCGAGTGACAATGTTTGTATTGTAGATCATAACATGTAAATGGAAAGGAGTAACTCAAGTTTGTGACCCTATGTTCTCTAATAATGACAGCCTCTTAAGTAGCCACACCCTTGGTTCCTTTACCTCATGTCACTTTTCCGCCACATATCGATCAATTCATATCCCTTCATCTATCACTGCCTCACATTTCTTTGTTCAAAGCAGTTTAATACTTCAAAACAACAGGCAGACTATCACATTGGAGAAGGGCCAAAATATATCACTGTCAACAATTCCAAAGTTTTTCAACCAATATAAATGCAAGTGTCTTGAGTACACATTCAATTAGTTCCAGTGCATGAATGATAAATATTCCCTTGGAAGTATCGTTCATAAAAAACAGTAAGGCTAGCAGAAATAGATAGATGGTATAGCTCCAGGTTAGGACTGCATAGAGTTACTCGGCAGATTCTTTGTGAGCCCCTGCAGAACAAATTTTCTGTGCTTCCAACTCTCTCACCTTTAACCATGCCTGCTCCACCTTCTCCGTAAGTACCCGCCTGATGTGCTGCCCTCGAACCTCCTCCTGAAGTAATTGATGCTTTAGACCATCTCTCTCTGCTATCAATGCTTCTAACTTCTGTTGAAGATCTTTGACTTCATGTTCCAATTCCATAAGATGGCCTTCTAGGCCATCTTTACTAGAGTCTTGCACGATGCTTGAAACACCTACAGTGGACTCAGTGCATGCACTCTCAGAGTCCTTTATCTGTTGATTCTTTTCATTCTCCATATCAGTGCTAGAGGTGACCCTTTTAACAAATGATCTACCAAGTTCTTCCAGTAATTCTCTTCCAGGAAGCCTAGAATGTTTCTTCGAAGCATGCTCAGGATGTGACTGTCCTACTTGAGCAACGCTAGAATTAGTTCCATGCGTTGAAGAGCAAGCGTGTGAGAGATGAGCCAGACTTGAAGCTCGAGAACCTTCAGCCATGTCCCTACCCTCTCTTACAAAAGCTTTTTCAGAGTCTATCTCAGATGTTTGTGACTTGAATATACTTACCTTTGCTGTATCAGATGAAATCTGTTCAACCTGAAAACTTGGTGTATCTTTCTGCCAGTTTCTTCTGCTCTCAGCAACACAAACATCTGCTTCATCACATCTACCTCCAACATCTTGCACAGATCCTGTGGTAACTTCCTTTGTGGAAGATAATGTGTGATTTGTAGATGAAATGGAGCCCTCAAGTCCGTAATTATAACCAGCTTCATTACTTTGACCACATGAAACATGGTTCCCTCTCACTCCATTAGCTTGGGCACTTGCTGGTATACATACATTACCATCCTCTCGGGAATTTATAACAACAGGACTACAATAACTTCTAAGTCCAGGTGTTTCTACATTCGTACTATAAAGAGGAGGTTGGCCTCGTGCAAGTTCTGCTGTTTTTGCATTAAAAATGGACCGACTCAGTGCTGAGTCATTTGGGTTGTGATGATGGGATGGAATCGGGGTCCGAATCGTCACAAGATGCTCACTTGCTGTCCGTACCAGTGATGGATTAGCAGAAACTGCAGGATTCCTGATTGGCATACCAGCATGAGTCGCGGTTGATGATAAACACAATGGAACACCCTTGGAATTCACCTGCTGCATTAGTTGAGCATTGTCTTCCTTTGCACGATGCTCGTCTCCAGCAGACTGAATGTGTGCTTGTAAGTGTGGTGACCTTGTCACACCAGACCATGGCAAACTGTGAGCAACAGAGGCATAGCCTACATGCCTTGACATACACACATCATCAACATTACAAGATATTGGAGGTGGAAGTAAAGCCAATGGAGATACAATTGCAGGTCGTGTATCTCCAGTACTACAAGTTGTTGCAGTTGGGGGCAGAGCTAATGGAGCAGCATTACCAAGCTGGCTAGCCTCCGCAACAGATAATGATAAGACATTGCTTTCTGCTGCTTTCCTCCCCCTGCCTTTAAGAGCATTATTTACATAGCCTACCTTATGACAATGTTTTGACCAGTACGTTTTCTGCATTTCAATTAGGCGTCCCTCAAGACGTGAAAGGACAATTGTCCTCTCAAATCCCTGCTTATCATGTGCTGGTTCCACAAAATTGGCTTCCAGAACTCCAATTACGCCCCTGCCACCACTACTTGCTGAGTTCCAGAGTCTCCAAAAAGGTTTGATCAGCCTATTCTTGTGATAAACATTGAATCCTTGAACATCAATATGATGCTTGGCATCTTTTACAAAGCCAACAGTGACGACTGCTTTTGGCTTTAGCTGACAAGTGTCTGTGTCCTTCACATCAGAATCAACTGGTCTGTAAGTCCATACCTCAGTGAACATCAAATCATCGGCCAAATCATGATGTTCTATTTCTTTACCCCTTAGGAGCATTCTAAAACCTTGGGGAAGCTTTAAGTACAAGATAGATGCATAGCTTCGTAATGAATGCTGAAATGTAAGATAATGCTTGGAATTGGGGAAACGTTCGGACATTGAGATATTTTTCTCATTTCTGTTAACACCACGGAGCTGAATGTCATATATGTCCGACTCAAAGTCCAACTCTAACTGCCCCTGATCATCTTCCCAAAGATTATATATTATAATTTTCGTACCCTGCTTCTTCATTCCATTGAACTGATCCATGAGTTCAGACTGAGTGGGAAATGGACACCAAAGCTTGATGGTCTCCATGTTCCTGTTCCAATCATCTATGTTACTTCGAATAAGTTTCTGCAACCCAAACGGCTTTATCTCATAATCAATCATGGGAACAATAATGTCTTGCTGTCCAGTCTCTCGTAGAAATGTGTAGGAAAGCAAACCAATACTCTCTGTCGGGCCTAAACCTTTGTTATCCGGGCACTTTGAGAAAACTAACACATCAGCACCAAGCCGCATTGTACTCGTCTTAAAGCCATTACCATATTGTCCGATTGTGTTTGCCATTTTGCTTTTGACAGAAAATCCCAGGGACATACATTGCCGCACAATATCTGGATTCATTCCACCGCCGTCATCTTCAATAAGTAGCATAGGCTCCCCATTTTTAGGGTTTCTAATCGTATCCACGTGCACAAAAGTTGCCCCGTTAACAACTTCATCAAGTGCATTATCCAGAAGTTCTGCCACAGCCCCGAGGGCCCACTTGTGGCTCGTAGCATTTGAATGCAGGAACTTGGGGTGAACTCTGACATGGTCCATGCCACCTGATGATTTGTGACTATCCGTACGACTCTCATAATCACCTGCTTTCCAAAACTGCCTGAAAGGTTTATCGACTGCCTTCTCGGTTGGTGGAGGCACCCATGTTCCAGGTGTGACAACTTCTTCTGGCGCGAGAATCTTTTCGCGTACTCCTTCAGGAGGCTGAAGGAACTCGTGAGGAAGACCCATGCCAACGCCTCCGGGACTGCATGCAATCCTCGCTTGCGAGTCCGCCAAAACATCTGTTCGGGCCCTCTTGGCAAAAGGGAACGCGCCATCAGAAATCTGATTGTCTGTTCCAGCTAACCGTTTGGCCATCGAACCAAGCGGGTCTTCGCGAGCGTTACTTTCAGCACCTCCACTGCTACGGTCTGCAACTGCGGCGTGGTCATGGCCGAAACTCTTACCTGGTGGATCAGCTGAGAAGAAGTTCCGTGCCCTGTTCCCGGTTTCGGCTTGCACAGGAAAGGGCAGGAGGCTTAACGCCTCCTCTTTGATAAAGCCTGACGATACCATGGATGCAATAATTCGAGTGATTTCTGGCGACGAAGCTTATTACAGTCGCGACAAAGCCACTGATGAGAAATAAACGACGAAGCAAAACGAATTTATAGGGCGAGAGAGACGTCAAACCGACTGCAAAACCACGGATATGGAATTATGAGGTAAATGCCCAAATGCAATAGAGAAGGTAATCAGTCGCCAAAAGAAAAAAGCAAATAAATAAATAAAATAAAAATAAAAAGTAATTCTTAAAAAAAATCACTCGCGAAAAGAAAAAAGCAACATCTGAAAAGCGAATTAGGCAGAAACAAATAATATTTAAAATGATTTTTTTTTTTTTTTAATGGAGGTTCGGCGGAGGGCTATTCCTCCGGACTTTAATTTTGAAATTGCAATTGTACAAGGAAGGGCATAATACCTATAGGACTCCTTTTATCTCACAAGAACAGAGGTTTACAAGAATGGGTTGAACGGTGATCACAACTACCGCAGGGCGAGTCAAACGATGACACATTAGCCATATGCTTCATCATTCCAGATTATATATGTCCCTTACATGTGACGGGCAGAGATTGTACTCTCGCCCCCGCCTCAAGAAACAAGAGGCCCAACCGGCTGCCTTAACGGCCTGGGACAAAATGATTCATATTTACGGGAAAACAAGGTACATATAATAAATAATATTAGCCACGCGGAGGACGGCCCTGTGTTTTCACGTCGCATTCTCCTTGTGAGAGAGAGAGAAAGTTAATAGCAATTCTTACGTATGTGAACATAGTTGTGCCTCCGCCTTTATGTGAAAACCTATGTACACATGTCAAATTGCAATTGAATGAAGTGCATGTTTTTTTGAGGCTCCTGCCTTATGCGAAAAGGTTCTTAAGTTAGAGGCGACGCTTCCATGTAGTTGGGGATGCTTCTCTATGCGATACGATACACGATGTTCCCTCATGATGCCTTGGGTGGTTCAACACCAAAATCACTCTTCGGACATATTCAACCTAGTATTCTCATTTGATTTTAGGGTTGTCTTTTTTCAAACTCTATTTTAATGGGCTTTCGAGCTATGTATCCTAGTAGTGTCATGCATTTAATCCTTGTTTTGTGGGATATGAAGGGTTCCATGGGTATTATGCCCATCTTCACATGTACCTTTCAATTAATTCAAGCTTAATTTCAAACGTTAAGTTTCAAATCAAACTTTCTCTTTAAAAAGCTCTTATTACAAACGTAGTGGTAAAACCATTGGACCCTAGACTCAAGTCAAAGGTTCAAAAATGGGTTGTGACTTAACATATTACTTCTACAAAGTGGGGGATAAGGGAGATCCTCAAGGTGTGTGTGTTTGTGTGTGTTGTTATTTAATTTTTCAAACATAATTGGGTAACTAGGGAACCGAACTTTCAAAGAAAGAAAAAAAATGATATACATGAGGAATTTTGATGTTGTGATAAACATTTTGGCTTTGGATTGTGAGGTCCAAACTATAAAATTCAAAGTGCACTCTAACCTTAAGTTCTTGGAAAGTGGGGGATAAGGCGTCCTTAAGGTGGTGCGTATGTTGTTTGTTTGAATTTCAATTCTATATGGAAAAATACGCAGATGATCGAATTTTCAAACACACATACACACACATATATATATATATATATATATATATATATATATATATATATATATATATATATATATATATATATATATATATATATATTTTCACACATCCATGAGGAAGTCAATATCCACAATAGATTGAACATGAAATGGAAGGTCTGATGGTAGAAGTTATGGTGGAGGGTTGTGTTGTATAACTATGGGTCCAAATGGTAAAAGACATGGGTTTTGAAGGTTCAAAGTCACTTGAAGAACTCGTAGAGTATATTGGGATACCCTTGGGAACGTTTCTTCAAGACTATGGTTTGGATGCTTGAGCTATATGGATTTATCTACTCCCAAATGAATCGTTCTAACCTTTAAGAAGTATCAATCCTAAGGGTATGGTATTTAACCCTTAAGGAGGCCTCTCAAGTCTTTGGACTTGCATGTAGAAGCATGAGAGGAACCATTTTAGAATCTATGTGAGGGCCATGTGATTTCATGTGAATTCCAAGGTTAGAATGCCTTGGATTAGAATCATGTGGAGAGGACACTTGGCAAGCTCTTCTCACATTTCCCCCTTGGCTTAAAGGTGTATATATGGGTGCAGTTGGTTGGATGGATACGTGCATCTCTCACCCCTTGTGATAGTCCTCTAGACTATGCTTATTCATTAGTTGTGACTTTTACTCATGCTAGAATGGATATCACAACAATGGTATCAGAGCTAGATGGCTTCCAGGACGGCTCTCGATCTACTTTGTTGATCAAGAATTCTATATCCACATGATTACGGCTTCTGATGAAGCATTATCTACAAACAAAAGATGTACTCGAGCCTTCTCACAAAATGGATACCATGCCACTTCATGAGGAGATAACTCCATATACAGTCCGAAGCTTTCTACTTTCTCATTGAGAAGCAAATAAGATGCATGAATCAAAGAGAGAAATGGTTCTCTTTATCTTCCAAGGAAAAATTAAACCATGGAAAAATTAAACCATTGCAAGAGGGCAAATACAAGTTATCTCTGGGTGCATTTGAAAGGAGCATGGATCATGATCTCTTTTCATCTCTTTTTTTTTATGGGGCATGACAAAAGGTCAAGGAGGAAGTGACAACAAAGAGTACATGGAGCTTCTTCAACCATAATTCGAGCGAAGTACTTATTCATTTCATTTGATTTTTACTTTTTTCCTTAGCAAGCATCACTTTGTATGAAAGTAGTACATTAAGTATTGGAAAGGAGAAAGAATGAAGTTTTATTCTCCATACAAAAGTAATTTAATACTTGCTTTCTCTCCTACTCATAAGGTAGCACCAAACCTTTACTACCATGCTTTCCACTTATCCTGTGAAATAGGATAGAGCCAAGCATTTGTGGAGCATTACCAAGCAAGCAGGAGGACATGAAGTGGAGGATAACTCTTCTCCGGGGCAAAGGAAGGATGAAGCTTATTATAAATCGAAGTACTTTAAACGTTTTTTTGCCTTAGTTGCGACTATCTTTGCATGCACACATCGTTGAAGCATAGAATAATTCTTCAATTATGGTCCAAGTGCACATATAGAAAAAAAAGGTATTATACGCTATGAATAAGCTATAAAATTCAATTAAGAACCTCAAGCACTTTGCATGCATTGTGGCAAGGAAGAGAAACAATGTATGTGTCCCTTTTGAGACAAAGGATGGTTTTAGTGCACATGTTATAACTTATGGAATATGTTGAACAATGCATTACTGGAGTGTTAAATTATTAATATATTAATGTGTTTTAGATGTTTTTGATATAGCAGTTGAAGGTTCGTGAGGAGCGTGAAAGGCATGAAAGGGCAGACATCAATAATCCGACTTTAGGGTGGACATCAATAATTTGAATAATAATTTATTTAGTTTGTAAATAAACCCCCATAGAAGATTCTATTGTTAGAAACAGTTAGAAAAATAGTGGTTAAAATAAGGGTCAATGTAGACCACAATTTTTGATATTGAAAGCAAAGGCATTCTAGAACAGTTACCAACTTTTAGTTTCACGCTTGCTTTTCGAAGCCGCTCTCATGTAACCACTCTTTTCGACGTAATCAAAAATTCATATAAATACATGCACTCTTTGGACTGTCGAAACAGAGTGCATGGGGGGAGATTGCACCCAATACTGCATTCTGTCTCGTCTCCTTGCGTATCTATTTCTCTGTGTATTTTCGGCATTCATAACCTCTATGTGCACGTGAGCAAGATCCTAACAACAGTGGTATCAGAGCTCTGCACGCATCAATATGGAGGGGTCTGTTTCGTTGTTCTCTGTTCGCGATCCGATTATGATTCCGATTCTGCTTTCGGTTCCTGTTTCTATTTTTGTTTCCATTTCCGTTTTCGTTTCTGTTTCCCATTCCTGTTCCTGTTCCTGTTCCTATTCCTATTCCTGTTTTTATTCTTGTTTCTGTTCCAGTTCTAGTTCTAGAACCAGAACCTACGTTTACACCTACATTTACTCCTTTGGCTTACTCCAAGGCGTCGACTAAGGGATAGAACTTAGGCATAACTTAAGGCATAACTAAGGCATTACTTTGGCATCTTTGGCACCCAAGGCTCCCTTGGCGACCGTTGGCTACATGCGAACCAATTTTAATGTATGAGTGGCAATAAGGACTTTTAGATTCACCAAGGTGGGAGGATTTGAACCCACAACCTCATCCACACAAGGGAAGTGCTTTACCACTACACTCTCTCTTGGTGTTGTCACTCAAGTTCTCTCCTCTCATATTTAACATAACTTGTAGTTTTTTCTTACTTCTTCAAGAAGGCTTGGGCATGGCGCGATGCGGCACGTCTCAGGGTACATTAGGGTACATCTAGACAGGGTACACCCTAGCAAGTTACATCAGGGTACATCCAAATAGGGTACATTCTGCTAGGGTACATTTCCTGAGGGTACACCCCGAGAGGGAAGCACTAGATTGAGGATCCAATATACTTGCTTGGGTGAGAAATAAGTTCAAGAAACTAAGGTTGAGAGCAAGGAAAGTCCATAGCAAGAGGGTTTTGTTCTTTTCATACTAATGGACCCTAGACTATGTAAGCACCACATAGATAATCTTTAAAATTTAACACCTCCACGAACATTTCCATGCATGTTTTTTTACATGGAACATGTTTAATTTTTTTTTTCTTCAGTGATGAAACATGTGATTGGCTATCCATGTTTATTATTTTATCAACTGAGGTTAGTTGCTTTTTTAGCTGAGGGGCATGTTATAACTTATGGAATATGTTGAACAATGCATTGTTGGAGTGTTAAATTATTAATGTATTTATGTGTTTTTGATGTTTTTGATGTTTTTGATATAGCAGCTGAAGGTTTGTGAGGAGCGTGAAAGGCATGAAAGGGCAGACATCAATAATCCGACTTTTGGGAAGACATCAATTTATTTAGTTTGTAAATAAACCCGCATAAAAGATTCTATTGTTAGAAATAGTTAGAAAAATAGTGATTAGAATAAGGGTCATTGCAGATCACAATTTTTGTTGATATATTTAGGTAGTGATGTGTGTGAACACTCTAGGACTGCCGGGGCACTTTTTTCCCTCTTTAGGAGGTTTTTTTCCCCCGGCTTGTATATACGCCTATTGACCTAATGGGCTACTTATCTTTGTACATTCTCTAGTAATACATTCAGTATTGTGTGTTTGTGCTCCAAGCTTCTTCTACTTCCTTGTGCTGTTCGCGTGCTTCCGCAGACGTCTATCTCCAACAATTGGTATCAGAGCAGGTCGTCGCTTCTTCTAGGGCGCCGTCGACACTCCTCTGTTTGCAGTCTCAGATTCGCACGAAATTTGGTGAGCAGACTCAGGGTGTTTCCGAGATCAAAACGACTTTGCTTTGTGGTGCCAAAATCGCGATCTGAGCTCGTTTCGGCCTCCGAACACACTATCGCAGCGCTTGTGCAGGCTATTTCGTCCTTTTGTGCCAAAGGTATATACCAGTTTCTGTTCGCCAGTTTAAGCGTCTCGAAGTTTGCTACAGGTCTAGCAGAACTCGTCTGGGCAGTTCCGTTCAACTTTTTGAGATACAGTCAATTTTCTGCATCAAGGTATTTTAGTCACCGGCCATGGCTGAAAGCAGTGATGTATTCCGTATGTTGGCTGTTGAGGATAAGTTGGATGGTACCAACTACCCATTATGGGCTTATATGATGCGACATGTACTGGTTGCAAAAGGACTGTGGAACATTGTGCAGGGTGTTGAAAGACGTCCTGTTACACCCGCGACTACAGGTACTACAAATACAGGTGGTGGAGGTACTGGAGTTGATGAAGATGGTGTCGAAGATGATATTCCGCAGATTCCTGTTCGTGCTGCTGTTTCTGTTGCACCTACTGCAGAGCAGATTCGTTGGGTGCCCAGGCACATGCATTGATAGCTTTGTCTGTCAAACGTGCCATTATTCCTCACATTTGCTCTTGCAGAACAGCAAAGGATGCTTGGGATACACTTACCACTTTGTACCAGGCTAGGAATGAGGCTCGTGTTGCTTACCTCCGAAAACAGTTGGAGAGTGAGCACATGAATGAAGGTGATTCTATGGACAGTTTTCTTACAAAGATCAAAGACCTGAAGGAACAATTGATTTCTGTTGATGAGGTTATACCAGATAGCTCACTTGTGCAGACCGTTCTGAAT
This sequence comes from Ceratopteris richardii, assembly GCA_020310875.1. Classification (NCBI taxonomy): domain Eukaryota; kingdom Viridiplantae; phylum Streptophyta; class Polypodiopsida; order Polypodiales; family Pteridaceae; genus Ceratopteris; species Ceratopteris richardii. The sequence continues at coordinate 123,855,545 of CM035414.1, forward strand.
GGTCTTCTTGATTCATATCAGAGTTTTGCCTCTACTCTTCGGTTGATGATGAAAGGCAATCCGAATGCCTTGTCATTTGAAGAATTAGTCTCTGTTCTGTTGCAGGAAGATCAGTCCAGGCAGAACAGGTCCATTATGCGTGTTGCAGATCAAGCTTTCCTGGCTAGTCAAAAGGGCAAAGGAAAATGGAGCTCTTCTACTAGTAAGCAAAAATCTGCAAATGCTGCACAATCGAAGAACCAGGATAAAGATGAAAAGAAATCAGAAAAGCAGAAATTGTTCTGCAAGTACTGTAAAGGAAATGATCATATTATAAAGAACTGTCCAAAACTGGCTGCTAAAGAGGCAAAGAAGAAAGAGGCTGGAATGGTTGTTGCAGAGGCCTCTACACCAAAAACAGAGTCTGCAAATCTTGTGCAGGAAGAAGAATGGGCGTTTACTACTGTCTGCAGTTTTGACCCATCTTCTCATGATCAGTGCATGTCTGCAGTAGACTCAGATGTTTGGTACTTTGACAGTGGGGCGACCAAACATATTACCTCACAGCGCAGTTTCTTCTCTTCACTCGAGCTTGCCCCTACAGGGAATACTGTCACATGCGCCAATAACTCCTCTTATCCTGTTATGGGAGTTGGTAAGATCATTCTGACTACTGCTGATGGTAGTTCTTTCACTTTGTCAGATGCTTTATTTGTGCCAGGGATCAAAAAGAATCTGTTATCAGTTTCTGCATTAGCTAAGATTGGCTTGGTTGTGAAATTTGTTGATGACAGGTGTACAGTCCATGATCTCTCAAATGGCGATGTGATTATTGCTTCTGGCATCTTATGTCGTGGGCTGTATAAGCTCATAGACTATGAAAGATCTGTGAATGATTCGGCATGTGCAGTTCATGATTCTCAGGCTATGTCAGATGCAAAGCTTTGGCATGCACGCTTTGGTCATCTGAATTTTGCTAGTTTGTTACGCCTGCAGAAATCTGAAATGGTGTCCTCTTTGCCCAAACTTGAGGCACCTGGAAAACATGTTTGTGAAGGTTGTATTTTGGGCAAAATGCAGCGTTCTTCCTTTCCAAAAGATGGTTCAGTTCGGGCTACGCAGAAATTGCAGCTTGTACATAGTGATGTCTGTGGTCCTACGCAGACACCCTCTTTTGGAAATTACCTTTACTTCGTGACTTTCATTGATGATTTTTCCAGGCATGCATGGGTATATCCACTCAAAGCAAAGTCTGAAGTGTTCATGTGCTTCAAACAGTTTTTGGTTTTAGCTGAAAATCTGTCAGCATGTAAAATGGGCACCCTCCGTTCTGATCGAGGGGGGGAATATATGTCTTCAGATTTTAATGCATTTCTGGCTGAACGTGGGATAAAACACCAGTGTACAGTACCGTATACACCTCAACAGAATGGAGTTGCTGAACGAAAGAACAGGTCACTCATGGAGATGGTGAGGTGCATGGTCAAAAGTCAGGCTTTACCACATAGTTTCTGGCTTGAGGCTGTCATGTGTGCAGCATATGTACTGAACAGGTGTCCCACTAAAGCATTGCAGTCTATCACTCCATATGAGGCTTGGCATGACCGGAAGCCATCTGTTGCTCATCTGCGTGTTTTTGGTTGTTTGGCATATGCATTAGTGCCTGAACAACATCGCAGAAAATTGGATGATAAGGCAGTAAAATGTATTTTTGTTGGGTACAGTTCTGAAAGTAAAGGCTATCGTCTGTATCATCCACAGACTAAACGCATTCTGGTTAGCCGTGATGTTGTCTTTGTGGAAGATGCTATTCAGCCATTGCTTTCATGTACTAAGGAGACATCTGTTAGCTCCAAAGACATGTATGATACTTTGATGCCTCTTTTTACAGGTGGACAGGCTAGTGTTGGTCCTAATGAGGCAACTTCTCAGCCTTTGCAAGTTTCATATGATGATGCAGATCATTCCATTTCTGATGCAGATTTACATGATGCACTTGCTGATGAGAGAGCTGATATTGAGCAGGCAAAAACTATGCCAAAATGGCTGGTGCAGACTTTGTGTGACAGCAAATTAGATGCACCTTTGTCATATCGTACTCGTTCAGGCTCTCATAGTGCCTCCTTTGCATCAGATTGCTATGCTATGGCTGCATCTAGTCTCTGTGATGAGAATGAGCCTATTTCTTTTGATGAAGCACAAAATTCAGAAAATTGGATGGCTGCTATGCAATCTGAATATGATGCTATAATGAAGAATGGTACATGGTCCTTATGTGACATGCCTCCTGGCAAGAAGGCCATTGGCACTAAGTGGGTATACAAGCTGAAGCGTAAACCTGATGGTACCATTGACAGGTATAAGGCTAGGCTTGTTGCAAAGGGTTATGCGCAGGAAAGAGGCATTGATTTTGATGAGACCTTTGCACCTACATGCCGTATTACTACTATTCGTAGCATTTGTGCACTTGCAGCCCATCATGGTTGGAATGTACATCAGTTGGACATTAAAACAGCATTTCTGAATGGTGACTTGCATGAAGAAGTGTATGTTTTTCAGCCCCGTGGCTTTGTGCAGAAAGGGCATGAAAACCAGGTGTGCAGATTAAAGAAGGCGTTATATGGTTTAAAGCAAGCACCACGTGCTTGGTATGAGAAGATACATGCCTATCTGATTGCACATGGTTTTGAGAACAGTCCAACTGAAAGCACCTTATATGTTAAGCGTGCTAATGATGTGCTTCTGATCATTGTTGTCTATGTTGATGACATGCTGCTCACTGGTCCTATTGAGACACATATTGCTGATTTTAAGGCTGATTTGCATGCCTCATTTGAGATGTCTGATTTGGGGCATTTGCATCACTATTTAGGCATTCAGTTTATGCACGTTGATGGTGGAATGGCTTTGTGTCAAACGAAATATATTGACACATTATTGCAGCGTTTTGGCCTTGAAGACTGTAAGCCTATTGCCACTCCTATGGAGACAGGTTTACGATTGAGTCTTCATGATGCTGGAGATGCATTTGATGCTATTCTCTATCAGCAGGCTGTTGGATGCTTGATTTACTTATGCATTACTCGGCCAGATATTCAGTTTGCTGTCTCACAGATGAGCAGGTTTATGCATTGCCCAGGAGTCACGCATTGGAAAGCGGTTAAGCGCATCTTTCGCTACTTGAGTGGTACTCGGCTACTTGGGTTGTTTTATCCCAAGGGGGGATCACTACCGCCAGATTTGCATGCTTTTTCTGACTCAGATTGGGCTGGTTGCTATGACACTCGTGTGTCCACCAGTGGTTTTTGCTTCATGCTTGGTAGCTCATGTATATCTTGGTTGAGCAAGAAGCAGCCTACTGTGGCCACTTCCAGTTGTGAGGCTGAGTATAGGGCAGCTTTCACAACGACTGTTGAGTGTGTGTGGCTCAGACGCCTTATGGTCTGATTTGGGTGTTGGCCAGTCTTCTGCCACCACCATCTTCACTGACAGTCAGAGTGCATTGGCAGTTGCGAGGAACCCTGTGTTCCATGCTCGCACTAAGCACATTGAGGTGCATTATCACTATGTCAGGGAGAGGTTCTCTGCTGGGGAGATCAGCTTGGCATACGTGCCCACGCAGAAGAACATTGCAGACCTTTTCACGAAGGCTCTGCCTAGGGAGAAGTTTGAAGCTTTTCGCAAAGCTTTGGGCTTACTTCCTTTTGTGGAGTGATTTCCACATAGCTTGGCACTTCCTTATACATGAGTGCCAGCTCCTTGTTCACCGCATCACTCCCAGGGGGGATTTGTTGATATATTTAGGTAGTGATGTGTGTGAACACTCTAGGACTGCCGGGGCACTTTTTTCCCTCTTTAGGAGGTTTTTTTCCCCCGGCTTGTATATACGCCTATTGACCTAATGGGCTACTTATCTTTGTACATTCTCTAGTAATACATTCAGTATTGTGTGTTTGTGCTCCAAGCTTCTTCTACTTCCTTGTGCTGTTCGCGTGCTTCCGCAGACGTCTATCTCCAACAATTTTTTATATTGAAAACAAAGGCATTCTAGAAAAGTTACCAACTTTTAGTTTCACGCTTGATTTTCGAAGTCGCTCTCACGTAACCACTCTTTTCAATGTAATCAAAAATTCATATAAATACATGCACTCTGTGGACTGTCAAAATGGAGTGCATGGGGGGAGATTGCACCCAATACTGCGTTCTGTCTCGTCTCCTTGCGTATCTATTTCTCTGTGTATTTTCGACATTCATAACCTTTCTGTGCGCATGAGCAAGATCCTGACAACAACACAAAATTGAAATCCAAAAATTTCCTTTGTACACATATAAACATCCCTCTTCATTATAAATGTTCTAGATGCACTACAAGATGTGCATTATCATGATGATGCATGAAAGAGAAACATATGCTTGTGCACAAAAAGGAGCATAAGAGCATAAAACACATGAATCCAAAGTACACAGGAAGGAAGCAGTGTATTGATTGGATCATTGATGCCATACAAAAACATGTATTTGCATGGAAGTACAAGTGTTAAGAATTCAAATTTTTCTTTCTTACAAGATGGGAATAACCAATTCCCCCCATGTATTTTTTATTTTCGAATAAAAGTAAGACCTTTAGAAAGAAACAAATCTAAGGTATCTGCAAAATTTAGCTAGCATAACTTTGCATATATACATATTCCTTCTTGAAATGAAATACATGTTAATGTAAAAAGGAGTATTTCTTGTTTACTAATGCAATAAATAAAAGCCTTGCTATAAGAAATAAGTTTTAAGTGTCATATGAATAGATTCCCTTATTACACTTATGTGTTCCTCGAGTAGCTTTGATGCAAACCTTTTCCGTATACATGGGCACTTTTTACTCTAGTGCTAGTTAGAGGTTTTTTTCCCATGTTACCACATACATGATTCACTCATATGTAGTGGTACTTTGTACTTACGGATTCCATACATCTGTCTTCTCCATGTGTCTTGTTGTGTTTGTGCTCCTTGTGTGTGCTTCTCGTGTCTCTCTCACACTTCTACACACACCCAATAGTGGTATCAAATCAAGTTCAGCTCCTTCTCAACTTTGGGTTTTTTGCATCGCGATGTGCACACAATTTGAACAGTGCAAATCAACTTCGGAGCATAGAAAAATGATTTTTAATAGACAAGAAAAATTTCCATAAATTGACACTAGAGTTTTACCCCCATTTCAAAGCCATTCGTGCAGTCATAATCACCATCAGAATGATGGATTGTGAGCTAAAATCTCAGCACTCATTTGAGATTCATTGAAGTAAAGGTTTTGTTCACATTCTTGTTCTTTGGTGAAATGGCAATGACTTGTTTGCCATGCTTCAAGATGAAGATAAACTTGATAAGACCAACTATCCAATGTGGTCTTACATGATGAAATATGTTCATGTTGCAAAACAACTATGGAAAATAGTGGTAAATGTAGATCGAAGACCCATTGGTTCTTCTACTTCATAGTCTACCATCACAGATGGAGCTTCTTCTTCAAGTACAGTGGTTACTCCTATCCACCTACACAAGAGAAACTTAGATGGGATGGAAAATATGTTCAAGCTCATGTATTGATTGCGCTTTCTCTAAAGCATCATATAGTTCCACACATTCAATCATGTTCTACATCAAGATAGGTATGGGACACTCTTGCTTCTTTGTATGTCATGCATAAGGAAGCACATGTTGCATACTTAAGGAAGCAACTTGAGGATGTATGTATGGCTGAAAATGAGTCTATGGATGTGTGTGTGACATGCATCAAGGACTTGAAAGGGCAATTGGCAAACATAGATGGGATTATTCTAGATGCATCACTCATCTCTGCATTGTTAAAAGGATTACTAGAAAAGCTTTGCCACTACACTCCATTTGGTTGCAAAAGGGAATCCAAATATGTATGCATTTGATGATGTTGTGTCTCTTCTTATGTAAGAAGAGCAATCTAGAGTGAATAGGAGTGCTTTGATTGAGGGACCGGAAGCACTTGCTATATCACAAAATAGGAAAAGCAAGTATGGTTCAACTTTGGGTTCATCAAAACCAAGGCCTCAACCCTCCTCTTCCACTCATTCCTCTAGTGATGATGATTTGCAAAAGAAGAAGAGATGCAAACATTTCCGAAAGGATGGTCATACTATTGATGAGTGTAGAAAGTTGTTAAGCACAATGAAAAGAAGAAGGAGTCATGCATGTCTATTGCTGAGATTTCTTCAAATGAAAAGAATGATGAAGCCAACATGGCTCAAGATTTTTGGGCATGTGTTGTTACATGTCACTATGATGCATCATTGCATTCTAAATGTATAGTTGTGAATGAGGTTGATTTGGATTGGTTCTATGATAGTGATGCTTCAAAGCACATAACTTCATGCAACAGGTTTTTTCCATCTTTGAAAGATGCACCCAAATGAGGACATGTGGTGTATGCAAATAATGCCTTTTATCCTATCATTGGATTAGGAGAAATTGAACTTATGGCTACAAATGCAAGTGTGATTCTCTTGAAAAATGCATTGTATGTATCTAATATCAAGAGACCTTAATTTCAATTCCTTTGATTGTCAAAGTTGGACTTCATGTGCACTTTGTTGATGATAAGTGTATGGTTCACGATTTCAGCAATGGTGATATTATCATGATGTCCACTACATTATGAAATCATTTGTATCACTTGGATACATACAAGAGGGCTACCTCAAATGCCATGGTTGTTCATACTTCTTCCATGGTTGAAATGGAGCTTTGGCATGCTTGTTTTGGTCACTTTAACTTCAGAAGTTTGCTTTAGTTGCAAAAGAAGGACATGGTTATTGGTTTGCCAACACTTGAGTCCATTGAAAAGCATGCATGTGAAAGTTGCATTCTTGGAAAAATGCATCTTGCGTCTTTTCCAAAAGATAGTCATACACACACTACAAGAAAATTGCAGCTTGTTGATAGCGATGTGTCCTGTCAAGACTCCATCTTTTGGGAAGCATGTATATTTTGTTACTTTCATTGATGATGCTACTCGCCATGCATGGGTGTATCCTATGAAAGCAAAGAATGAGGTATTTTCTTGCTTCAAAGCACTTTTAGATATGGCTGAAAATTTTTCTTCAAATAAGCTTTTGAATCTATGCACGGATCATGGCAGTGAATACATATCACATGAGTTTAATGCTTTTCTTCGTGAAAGAGGAATTTCACACCAACCTCAACAAAATGGATGAGCATAAAAATAGAACACTCCTTGAAATGGCATTATGTGTGGTTAGAGGAAAGTACCTTCCTGACAAGTTTTGGATGGAAGCACTCATGTGTGCAAACTATTTGTTGAATCACTACCCTACAAAGGCAGTAAGAGTCATCACTCCTTATGAGGCTTGGAAGGGAAATAAACCTATGGTTAGTCATATGCGCGTGTTTGGTTGTTTAACATATGCTATTGTGCCATCACAAGAACATCATAAACTTGATGACAAGGCAAAGAAACATATATATATATATTTTTATAGTGTTGAAAGTAAGGGGTATCGTTTGTACCATCCATTGACAGACACAATTATTGTGAGTTGAAATGTGGTATTCTTCTAAAAATTTAGTTTTTCCTCTACTTGAATGCAAAAAATAGCCAACAATTAGTTCACTAGATGTGTTCGATACACTCATGCCTTTGTTCCAAAGTGGTATGCTAGACTATGGCCATGTAGACCATCCAATTGAGGCTCGAAGGGTTAGAAAATTTCAATAAAATAGAGCTGAAAATGCAGAGAATTATTGACCAAACATGGCTGAAATGTTTTAGCCAAAAATGGTTGGAACTACTAGAAATTTCCAGCCACATATGGTTGAATAATTGTGACAAAATATGGCTAAAAATGAGCATGAAATCTAGTCGAGGCATGATATACATGTTGATGATGGCTAATGAACACATGTCTATCAAGTGTGCACAAAGTATGCCAAAGTGGCTGAAAAAAAATTTGCAGGACAACAAATTGAGTGCACATTTACTTGGTAGAACAAGATCAAGCTCTCTCCATGCATCAAGTAATTTTGTGGATTATTCTCTTATTGCAACAACATGTAATGAAGATCCACTTACTTTTGAAGATGCATGTGATGATCCACATTGGATGAGTGCTATGCAATTAGAAATAGATTCCATACATAGGAATGGTGCTTGGGAGTTATGTGAATTGCCAAAAGGAAAAAGTGCCATTGGTACAAAAAGGGTTTACAAGATTAAGAGAAAGTCAGATGGTAGCATTGATTGCTACAAAGCTAGATTGGTTGCCAAAGGATATGTGCAACAATATGGCATGGATTATGAGGTTGGAAAGTACCATTTCATGCATGAGTACCATTCATACCATGGTTGCATTGTTAAGTACATTAGTTCAACATAAAAACAACTTTCTTGAATGGTGATTTGCAAGAAGAGGTTTATGTGAAGCAATCTCCTGGATTTTCTATGAAAGGGCAAGATCATATGGTTTATCGCTTGTAGAAAGCTTTATATGGTCTCAAGCAAGCTCCACGTGCATGGTATGGCAAAATCCATAAGCACTTGATTGCTCTTCACTTCACATGTAGTCCGATTGAAGGCATGCTCTATGTACGCAAAGATGGGGCTGATCTTATAGTGCTTGTTATTTATGTTGATTACATACTCTTGACTCGGTCATGTGATGCAAAACTTGACATCCTTATGGTTAATTTGCAACATACTTTTGATGTCACTTATCTTGGTCTTTTGAGCTACTATCTTGGCATCTAGTTTGTATCCATTGAGGGGGTGATTGTTATGCATCAAGCAAAGTATGTTGAAAAAATACTTCAATGTTTTGACTTTGAGGACTGCAGGCTAGTTTCTACACTAGTTGAGATAGGATTTAGGTTCTCATTTGAGGATTCCAGTGATGTGTTGACACTTTTCTTTATAAAAAGTTGTGGGATGTCTTATATATGCATGCAACACAAGGCCGGATATATAGTATGCAGTTTCCTAGTTGAGTCGATTCTTGCATAGCCCTGACACTAGGCATTGACAAGTAGTGAAATGTGTGTTTAGATATCTCAAAGGCACTTTGAGTTTAGGTCTCTTTTATGGTAGATACAATGGAGTGTATATGGTTAAGATGCCTATTGATAGGTCTTTGCATGGAGATTAATGTTGCTATCATATTCTTATTGATAGTCAGAGTGCATTGGTTGTTGTGCAAAACCCAATGTTTCATGCACAAAACAAACATATTGAGGTGCATTATCACGATGTGAGAGAGAGGCTTCATGCATGAGATATTGATTTGGCATATGTGCTACACAAGATAATGTGGTAGACATATTCACCAAAGCTCTTCCACAAGAAAAAATTGAAGCTTTTCGCAAAGCTCTAGGCTTATGCCTAGTGGGGGCTGATCTGTCACTCCCTATATGTGTTCACATCACTTGCTCCAGGGGGTTTGTTACACTTATGTGTTCCTCAAGTAGCTTTGATGTGAAACTTTTTTGTACATATGGGCACTTTTTACTATAGTGTTGGCTAGAGGTTTTTTCCTCATGTTACCACATACATGATTCACTCATATGTGGTGTTACTTTGTACTTGGGGATATTATTCAACTCTTACTTCAGTTCTGATCATCATTCAATAGAGAGAGTTGTTCCAACCATCCATCTTCTTCGTGTGTCTTGCTACATTTGTGCTCCTTGTGTGTGCTTCTTGTCTTCTACACACACCCAACATGCCTCTCCATATGAATGGTAAGGAAGCAATTTGTACATTAAAATATTTCTAAGTTTTTTTATGACTCAAAAAATTTCTCAATGCAGAACTTTTTAACATGGGCCCAATATCATGTATATAGTGATATAGAGAACCTATAGTATTCATAATAACTCTAAGATATGCTTAGAGAATATCAATTTCAAAAGGTTCTAAAGAAAATAAATCACAAGAAAAATAGATTCAGCTCTCTTTTGTAGGATTTCCCATCTATCTAAAGTAAGATGGAACTTTAATATGGTTCTAAAAGTTTCACGACCACATGGATAAAAAATAGAGTATAAAAGTTCAATCTATTTTTTCTTTCACCAAAAGGAATGGTGTAAAATACCCAAGGCATCATGAAACTTTGAGAACTCCCTCCTCCTAGAAGATCTTCCAAGTTAATTTAAGGCTTTATTCATTGAAGAGACTTACATCTCAAGAGGAAAACCAAGACAAGTTTTCTTTAGGAAATGTAATTGTTTGTAATGAAGGGGCATAAAATTCTTAAGGTACAAATAGGAAATGGAAGGATGTACCTTAACTTTATTATTTAATTAGCCTTGAAGATAAAGCCACCTCTCCTAACACAAATGAACATGAACTTGTATTTTTTGGGAACACAAGAATTCCCAACAATGAAGAAGAAGTTCATAAATATGTTAGGATAGGTGTTCATCGAGATGCCTATACAAGATGTTTTATTGAATACTAAACCTAGAATCCTATCTAATACATCTTCTTCTGAAAGATACTCTCAAGCATCAGATAATCATACGAGTAATGGTTGTGGACAATTAACATAAGTCAGAATGTTTGACTCTTGAATTTTGAATTAAGCTAGAAACTTTATACTTTTTGAGGATGAAAACTCTTCAAAAGGGGGAAGAAAGTACCAAAACTGACAAAAACTGGTACAATTGATTCCATCATGGATGTAGATTATGGGCTAGAGCAAAGAAGAAGTTTCTTAGAAAGAAACTCCATGACATGTTGTAGTCAGTGAAAATTGGGATCCCATCAAGATCACAAAATATTTTAAAAAAGTGGTTGCAACCAAAAGATAGAAGAAAGAATGCCAAAGGCTATAATTCTCTAAAGGAAGTAAGAATGAGAGATAAAAATTTTAATTCCAAGCATGTAGTCTGCAACCATGACAAATGGTACTTAAGTTTGTAGAAGGTGAAACTTGTATTTACCTATCCGTAAAGGGATTTTGAGGGAAATTCAAAAGCATTTGAAGATGTTGGGACTTAAGTAGTAGAGAGATTCATTGAAAAGCCCTAGGATAACTATTTAAAGGAATTTAAAAGATAAGATAAGTATTTCAAGAAAAGAATTTAAAAGATAAGAATAATCTTTTGTCACCACACGTTGGTTGAGCATGAAATGACTAGATCTTGAGTATGAATCAAGAAACTTAGAATCACACTCAAAACCTTGGAAAAAATGGATTGATGTTTATCCTATAAAAAAAAATAGAGCTTCCAAAATGCAAGCATATGACAATCTGAAAACATAAGATGATAATATGATCTTCAGTTGGACTCCCTAGAAACCTAATCAAGATGGAAACATGAAGATAATTCCTTGACTTCAATTTTTGTGGAAAGGATTTAAGAAAAAGGTGGTCTATAGTTAGATGAAGCTTCTAGACTTTAAGATAAATATCATCCACACATCAGTGTTGGATACAAAGTATGGTGGTATGGGACATTGTCCTTTGCATTCACATCAATGTAGGAATGATGGTATGGGACATTAGACCTTGAGATGATAGGCATTTTTTAGACTTGGGCTCATGAATTTAAGTGAGAATCAATCCCAATGGGAAAGATGAAGTATATCATGGTCATGAGCTCCAAGCAACACATATAAACAAAAATTCATTACATTTGGACATCATATGGTACCTTTTCAAAGGCGTCAAAAATGCCCTCCTACATGATTTGTACTTTTCTTCTCTGTGACTATTATTTTCCTTTTATGGGAGAATCTTCCCATCAACATGTGTCTGCACCTTCATGGATAGTGCATCTGGTTCAAAGGAATAGATCTGGGTTTCAAACCTGAGCATAATAGATGCTCATCAATGTTAGTTTTCTAGCTCACCTTGAATGACGAGAGTAGATGAGCTCACATATAGAATTTGAAAGTGTTGTTCAACTATAGTGCTTGGAAGATTGCGTGGTTAGAGGAACTGTTACACAAGAGAAGGTCACACGCTCATATCCTATGATCTGTATCTTTGAGCCTTGAAGAAATAATCTTTTTTTCTGCCAAAATTTGTAGAGAGACAAGATTTGAGAAATTTCCCCATAGGGAAAATAATCTCCTTCCAAATCATAAGGAAACCAAGAGTGTACTCCTAAGAAAATCTCCATGGATGCTCAACATTAGGGAGATTATGATGAACTCATCAAGGTCTCCATGGAACCTCGAGGAAGATGATAAGCTACCAAGGCCATCATGGAAGCTTGTCCAAGCTCTGATACCAATGAAGCATGCTCTTCCCACTATTGGTTGCTTCCATATGTTGTGTAAAATAAATCTATATAATGAATATGATATCCCATCATCTATATATAGACATTTTGTGCAATTTAATAAGATGTGACTAGATGTAATTAGATGCAATAGAAAGTGAGCAAATGTGCTCCAATTTAGTGTAGCCAAGGTCAACTTGACATAAATAAACTATCAATAATTGGATGCAAATCTAGATTGAACTCTAATTTGATGCTACAAAAACCTAACTATTTAGATTTGGAAACTAGTTGTTGAGTCTCCAACTAGGTATAGTTAACATCTAGTCAATCTTCCAAGGACGTATTTTTGCAAATTTCTATTTTTTTTATATGATTTTTTTCAATAAACTGTGTTGGAAGAAAATTCTCATTCTCTTTCAATCATGAGACTTACAATTTCTCATAAAAAAGGGTTTGATAATTTTGGGAGATCTTTAGTAGTATCCCTCAACTAGTAAAAGAAGAAGAAGAAGCATCATACCTTGAAAAAAAGAGATTAAAACGAAAATGATTTAGTCATGTTTATCTATGGCATGAGTCATTAAAACTTTCTAGGAATCCAAAAACATTGATGTTAACATCAAGATTTATGATGTGTGTAAAATATATAAATATCTATTATGCCAAGGTGAAATCTTTTTGATAGCACTATGATGTGTCTCAAAGATATAAAAGATATATAAAGATGAAATCTTTTTTATGGAAATGATGATGCCCAATCATTTGCAAAGGAATAATTGAATTTTAAGATCATATTTCCACCTGTAGAGGTTCTCATGTAGAATACGTATATGTTTCCAAAGAACCACTTTTCTTATACTAAAAAGTATTCAAGAGAGTGTAATATGCATCTAGAAAATTTTAAAAACTTAAGAGATTTTTTATTTGATGTGATCAAATGTGATTGATAGAATTCATATATAATCTAGATGAATTATGATTCAAAAGACACAATCTATGTTAGAAAGTAATTTTATGACATGATGGTTCGGGAGGTTCAGACATATCTGAGATTGGACATCATTTGATCATTCAAGTGTAGGGTAGAAGCCTTGAGAGTAGGCTTACGCAAAGATGCTTATGCTCTATATACAAGAAAGGTTGCTTGGCCTAGTGGTTAAGTCATATCGATGATAGGGAAGACTTCTTGGGTTCAAGTCCTATGAGGGTCATGGGAGAGTGTTTTGCCCCAAGGGCTCTAGAGCCTCCTTGAAGCATCCAATTGAGTTAACTCTAGTTAACTGGGAAACTTGGTGCACATATAGTTACATGGATGACACTTGGATGGTCAGTATCTGTTGGAGTTAGACATCTGCAGAAGCACGCGAACAACACGAGGAAGAAGAAGAAGCTTGGAGCACAACACACAATACTGAATGTATTACTAGAGAATGTACAAAGATAAGTATCCCATTAGGGCAATAGGCGTATATACAAGCCGGGGGGCAAAAACCTCCTAAAGAGGGAAAAAAGTGCCCCGACGGTCCTAGTGTGTTCACACACATCACTACCTAAATATATCAACAAATCCCCCCTAGGAGTGATGCAGTGAACAAGGAGCTGGCACTCATGTATAAGGAAGTGCCAAGCTATGTGGAAATCACTCCACAAAAGGAAGTAAGCCCAAAGCTTTGCGGAAAGCTTCAAACTTCTCCCTAGGCAGAGCCTTCGTGAAAAGGTCTGCTATGTTCTCCTACGTGGGCACATATGCCAAGCTGATCTCCCCAGCAGAGAACCTCTCCCTGACATAGTGATAATGCACCTCAATGTGCTTAGTGCGAGCATGGAACACAGGGTTCCTCGCAACTGCCAATGCGCTCTGACTGTCAGTGAAGATGGTGGTGGCAGAAGACTGGCCAACACCCAAATAAGCCATAAGGCGTCTGAGCCACACACACTCAACAGTCGCTGTGAAAGCTTCCCTATACTCAGCCTCACAACTGGAAGTGGCCACAGTAGGCTGCTTCTTGCTCAACCAAGATATACATGAGCTACCAAGCATGAAGCAAAAACCACTGGTGGACACACGAGTGTCATAGCAACCAGCCCAATCTGATTCAGAAAAAGCATGCAAATCTGGCGGTAGTGATCCCCCCTTGGGATAAAACAACCCAAGTAGCCGAGTACCACTCAAGTAGCGAAAGATGCGCTTAACCACCTTCCAATGCATGACTCATGGGCAATGCATAAACCTTCTCATCTGTGAGACAACAAATTGAATATCTGGCCGAGTAATGCATAAGTAAATCAAGCATCCAACAGCCTGCTGATAGAGAACAGCATCAAAATGCATCTCCAGCATCATGAAGACTCAATCGTAAACCTGTCTCCATAATGGCAATAGGCTTACAGTTTTCAAGGCCAAAACGCTTCAATAATGTGTCAATATATTTCGTTTGACACAAAGCCATTCCACCATCAACTTGCATAAACTGAATGCCCAAATAGTGATGCAAATGCACCAAATCACACATCTCAAATGAGGCATGCTAATCAGCCTTGAAATCAGCAATATGCTTCTCAATAGGACCAGTGAGCAGCATGTCGTCAACATAGACAACAATGATCAGAAGCACATCATTAGCACGCTTAAAATATAAGGTGCTTTCAGTTGGATTGTTCTCAAAACCATGTGCAACCAGATAGGCATGTATCTTCTCATACCAAGCACGTGGTGCTTGCTTTAAACCATATAATGCCTTCTTTAACCTGCACACCTCGTTTTCATGCCCTTTCTGCACAAAGCCACGGGGCTGAAAAACATACACTTCTTCATGCAAGTCACCATTCAGAAATGCTGTTTTAATGTCCAACTGATGTACATTCCAACCATGATGGGTTGCAAGCGCACAAATGCTCCGAACAGTAGTCATACGGCATGTAGGTGCAAAGGTCTCATCAAAATCAATGCCTCTTTCCTACGCATAACCCTTTGCAACAAGCCTAGCCTTATACCTGTCAACTGTACCATCAGGTTTACGCTTCAGCTTGAATACCCACTTAGTACCAATGGCCTTCTTGCCAGGAGGCAAGTCACATAAAGACCATGTACCATTCTTCATTATAGCATCATATTCAAATTGCATAACAGCCATCCAATTTTCTGAATTTTGTGCTTCATTAAAAGAAACAGGCTCATTCTCATCACAGAGACTAGACGCAGCCATAGCATAGCAATCTGATGCAAAGGAGGCAATATGAGAGCGTGAACGAGTACAATATGACAAAGGTGCATCTAATTTGCTGTCACGCAAAGTCCGCACCAGCCATTTTGGCATAGTTTTTGCTTGCTCAATATCAGCTCTCTCATCAACAAGTGCATCATGTAAATCTGCATCAGAAATGGAATGATCTACATCATCATATGAAACCTGCAAAGGTTGAGAAGTTGCCTCATTAGGACCAGCACTAGACTGTCCACCTGTAAAAAGAGGCATCAAAGTATCATACATGTCTTTGGAGCTAACAGATGTCTCCTTGGTACATGAAAGCAATGGCTCAATAGCATCTTCCACAAAAACAACATCATGAATAACCAGAATGCGTTTAGTCTATGGATGATACAGACGATAGCCTTTACTTTCAGAACTGTACCCAACAAAAATACATTTTACTGCCTTATCATCCAATTTTCTCCGATGTTGTTCAGGCACTAATGCATATGCCAAACAAACAAAAACACGTAGATGAGCAACAGATGTCTTGCAGTCATGCCAAGCCTCATATGGAGTGATAGACTACAGCGCTTTAGTGGGACACCTGTTAAGTACATATGCTACACACATGACAGCATCAAGCCAGAAACTATTTGGTAAAGCCTGACTCTTGACCATACACGTCGCCATCTCCATGAGTGACTTGTTCTTCCGTTCAGCAACTCCATTCTGTTGAGGTGTATACGGCACTGTAATCTGGTGTTTTATCCCACGTTTAGCCAGAAATGCATTAAAATCAGAAGACATATATTCCCCCCCTTCATCAGAACGGAGGGTGCCCATTTTACATGCTGATAGATTTTCAGCCAAAACCAAAAACTGTTTGAAGCACAAAAACACTTCGGACTTGGCCTTCAATGGATATACCCATGCATGCCTGGAAAAATCATCAATGAAAGTCACGAAGTAAAGATAGTTTCCAAAAGAAGGTGTCTGCATAGGACCACAGACATCACTATGTACAAGCTGCAATTTCTGCATAGCCCGAACTGAACCATCTTTTGGAAAGGAGGAACACTGCATTTTGCCCAAAATACAGCCTTCACATACATGTTTTCCAGATGCCTCAAGCTTGGGCAAAGAAGACACCATATCAGATTTCTGCAGGCGTAGCAAACTAGCAAAATTCAGATGACCAAAGCATGCATGCCAAAGCTTTGCATCTGACATAGCCTGAGAATCATGAACTGCACATGCCGAATCATTCACAGATCTTTCATAGTCTATGAGCTAATACAGCTCACGACATTAAATTCCAGAAGCAATAATAACATCGCCATTTGACAGATCATGAACTGTACATCTGTCATCAATAAATTTCACAACCAAGCCAATCTTGGCTAATGCAGAAACTGATAATAGATTCTTCTTGATCCATGGCACAAATAAAGCATCTGACAAGGTGAAAGAACTACCATCAGCAGTAGTGATAATAATCTTACCAACTCCCATAACAGGATAAGAGGAGTTGTTGGCGCATGTGACAGTATTCCCTGTAGGGGCAGGCTCGAGTGAAGAGAAGAAACTGCACTGTGAGGTAATATGTTTGGTCGCCCCACTGTCAAAGTACCAAACATCTCAGTCCACTGCAGACATGCACTGCTCATGAGAAGATGGGTCAAAACTGCAAACAGTAGTAAACGCCCATTCTTCATCCTGCACAAGATTAGCAGACTCTGTTTTTTATGTAGAGGCTTCTGCAACAACCATTCCAGCCTCCTTTTTCTTTGCCTCTTTTGCAGCCAATTTTGGACAGTTCTTTATGATATGATCATTCCCTTTACAGTACTTGCAAAACAATTTTTGCTTTTCTGATTTCTTCTCATCTTTATCCTGGTTCTTCGAATGTGCAGCATTTGCAGATTTCTGCTTACTAGTAGAAGAGCTCCATTTTCCTTTGCCCTTCTCACTAGCCAGGAAAGCTTGATCTGCAACACGCATAATGGACCTGTTCTGCCTGGACTGATCTTCCTGCAACAGAACAGAAACTAACTCCTCAAATGATAAGGCATTCGGATTGCCTTTCATCATCAACCGAAGAGTAGAAGCAAAACTCTGATATGACTCAGGAAGACCATTCAGAACGGTTTGCACAAGTGAGCTATCTGGTATAACCTCATTAGCAGAAATCAACTGTTCCTTCAAATCTTTGATCTTCGTTAGGAAACTGTCCATAGAATCACCTTCATTCATGTGCTCACTCTCCAACTGTTTTCAGAGGTAAGCAACACGAGCCTCATTCCTAGCTTGGTACAATGTGGTAAGTGTATCGCAAGCATCCCTAGCTGTTCTGCAAGAGCGAATATGAGGAATAATGGCACGTTTGACAGACAAAGCTATCAATGCATGTGCCTGGGCATCTCTGCCATCCCAACGAATCTACTCTGCAGTAGGTGCAGCAGAAACAGCAGCACGAATAGGAATCTGCACAATATCATCTTCGACACCATCTTCATCAGCTCTAGCACCTGTATTCGTAGTACCTGTTGTTACAGGTGTAACAGGATGTCTTTCAACACCCTGCACAATGTTCCACAATCCTTTTGCAACCAATACATGTCACATCATATAAGCCCATAATGGGTAGTTGGTACCATCCAACTTATCCTCAACAGCTAACATACGGAATACATCACTGCTTTCAGCCATGGCTGGTGACTAAAATACCTTGATGCAGAAAATTGACTGTATCTGAAAAAGTTGAACGGAACTGCCCAGACGAGTTCTGTAAACCTGTAGCAGACTTTGAGACGCTTATACTGGCGAACAGAAACAGGTATATACCTTTGGCACAAAAAGATGAAATAGCCTACACAAGCGCTACGATAGTGCGTTCGGAGGCCGAAACAAGCTCAGATCGCAATTTCGGCACCACAAAGCAAAGCCGTTTTGATCTCGGAAACACCCTGAGTATGCTCACCAAAATTCGTACGATTCTGAGACTGCAAATGGAGGAGTGTCAACGATGCCCTAGATGAAGCAACGACCTGCTCTAATACCAATTGTTGGAGTTAGACGTCTGCGGAAGCACGCGAACAGCACAAGGAAGAAGAAGAAGCTTGGAGCACAACACACAATACTGAATGTATTACTAGAGAATGTACAAAGATAAGTATCCCATTAGAGCAATAGGCGTATATACAAGCCGAGGGAAAAAAACCTCCTAAAGAGGGAAAAAAGTGCCCCGATGGTCCTAGTGTGTTCACACACATCACCACCTAAATATATCAACAGTATCCACTTGCCATAGTAGGTAGTCCCTTGGAGAGAGTTAAATAGAGAGGCATATGGTTGGGTGGAAAGGAGACACATCTCTCTCTATTATTCGGTATGGGATTGTGATTGTGATTGAAGATTAGAAGACTTGTTATAAGTGGTATCAGAGTTTAGTTAGGTGTTTTGCATATCCTATTGAAGATTCAACATGGGTTGCTTTATATGAATTTATGGAACATTATCCTTCTTTCCAACTCTCAAGATAGAGTTCTTAAAAGAGGGGGGGGGGGAATTGTAAGGAACCACATTGATTTTTCCAAAAAAAAAAAAGTGTAGATAACAATGAAAGTTTATGTTTAGGACACTCTAATCATGTCTGCAAAATTTTGTAGCATTAATTTTTTACATTCTCTCTCTAGAAAGTTATCGGATGAAATTTGTGTGTTAAATTTGAGCATGAAGATGAAGGAATCTCAAAAAGTGTTGTATGAGAGAAAGGTAGAGTATTCTTAGTAGAAAAACTTTGCCTGATTGAATTTTTTATAGTTCCTATGTTTTATGTCTCATTTGGTCCCATGAAGACAGGTTAATGAGGAGATTTTTCATGTTTTTTCATCTCTCTCTAGAATTTTTGATTTTGCAAGGCCCAAAAGTGAGATCTAGAAGCAGATTTGGACATGAGGCATCTCTAACACTATTGTAGAGATTGAAAAACTGAATATTTTTGTGTCTCACAAGCTTAAGCTAATTCCTCCCTATTTTTGAGTTATAGGGCTTGGAAAGTGCCGTTTTCCAACAATAAAATAATAAAAAAAAAGAAGCCTTCATTCATCTTATTCATGTTCACGGATTTCGAAAACGCACATGTGTATATGGGTTATTTTGGGTGATTGACGTGTGTGTGAGTGTGTTGCAGGGATCACCTCTATTTTTGCAGGTACGATTCTTGAGGTGGACATTAAAAGTAGCTGCACGGATGGTTTGGAATTCTTGCATGAGACATGCGAAAAGATGCTATCTTGGAGCATGCAGATTCTAAGAGTGCATGACTAAGAAGGCATGATTGATCCTACGCTGGCGAAAAGGTGGAGATCCAAAAAGACGAAGATGGAGATATAGGGAAGGACGATGGTCGTACATTGATCACGATTTTTTTCGGCTTCTGAGATTGCGATTGAGATTGGGATTGGGATTGAGATTGTGATTGTGATTGATATTGGGATTGAGATCAGCTTTGGGGTGTTTGGGTGGATGAGGCTTCACATTGAAGCTATTTGACAGATTTTGTAACGCATATTAGAACTACTTGTAAATCAGCATACATAATAAAATTCTCTGTCTTCTTGTTCTACATATGCTTTGTTTTTTTTCTTCTTGTTTTGCATATGCTTAGTTAAGTGCTTTGCATATCCTATTGAAGATTCAACATGGGTTGGTTTATATGAGTTTATGGAACATTATCCTTCTTTCCAACTTTGAGGACAACGTCCTTAAACGTGGGGGAGAATTCTAAGATGCAACATTGATTTTTTCAAAAAAAAAATGTAGATAATAATTAAATTTTATGTTTAGGATATTCTGATAATGTCTGCAAAATTTTGTAGCAATAAGTTTTTACATTCTCTCTCTAGAAAGTTGTCGGATGAAATTTGTGTGTTAAATTTGAGCATGAAGATGAAGGAATCTCAAAAAGTGTTGTATGAGAGAAAGGTAGAGTATTCTTATTAGAAAAACTTTGTCGGATTGAATCTATTGTAGTTCCTATGTTTTATGTCTCATTTGGTCCTATGAAGATAGGTTAATGAAGAGATTTCTCATGTTTTTTCATCTCTCTCTAGAATTTTTGATTTTGCAGGGCCCAAAAGTAAGATCTGGAAGGAGATTTGTACCTGAGGCATCTCTAATACTATTGTACAGACTGAAGAACTGAATATTTTTGTGTCTCACGAGGTTAAACTAATTCTTCACTCTTTTTGACTTACAGGGCTTGGAAAGTGCCGCTTTCCAACAATAAAAAAAAAGGAAGCCTTCATTCATCTTATTCATGTTCGTGGATTTAGAAAATGCACATGGGTATATGGGTTATTTTGGGTGATTTACGTGTGTGTAAGTGTGTTGTAGTGATCGCCTGTATTTTTGCAGGTACAATTCTTGAGGTGGACATTGAAAGTAGATGCATGGATGGTTTGGAAGTCTTGCGGAGACATGCTAAAAGACACTATCTTGGTTCATGCCCATTCTAAGAGTGCATGACTAGGAATGCGTGATTGGTCATGCGTTGGCCAAAAGGTGGAGATCCAAAAAGATGAAGATGGAGATATAGGGAAGGACGATGGTCGTACATTGATCACGATCGTTTTCAGCTTCTGAGATTGCAATTGAGATTGGGATTAGGATTGAGATTGTGATTGTGATTGAGATTGGGATTGAGATTAGCTCGGGGGTGGTCAGGTGGATGAGGCTTCACATTGAAGCTATTTGACATTGTAATGCACATCAGAACTACTTGTAAATCTGCGCAGATAATAAAATTCTCTCTCTTCTTGTTCTCCATATGCTGTGTTTTTTTTCTTTATATCTTGTTGTGCCAAAATCGATTATTCAGTGTGGGAGTGCGATTGTGATCGAAGATTAGAAGAGTTGTTACAAGTGGTATCAGAGTTTAGTTAAGTGGTTTGCATATCCTATTGAAGATTCAACATGGGTTGGTTTGGATGAGTTTATGGAACATTATCCTCCTTTCCACTCTGAGGATAGAGTTCTTAAAAGAGGGGGAGAATTGTAAGATGCCACATTGATTTTTCCCAAAAAAAAAAAGTGTACCTAATAATGAAATTTTATGTTTAGGATATTATGATCGTCTGCAAAATTTTATAGCAATAGGTTTTTACATTCTCTCTCTAGAAAGTTGTCGGATGAAATTTATGTGTAAAATTTGAGTATGAAGAAGGAATCTGAAAGAGTGTTGTATGAGAGAAAGGTATAGTATTCTTAGTACAAAAACTTTGCCTGATTGAATTTTTTGGAGTTCCTATGTTTTATGTCTCATATGGTCCCATGAAGATAGGTTAATGAAGAGATTTTTCATGTTTTTTCATCTCTCTCTAGAGTTTTCGATTTGCATGACTATGAAGGCATGATTAGTCGTGCACTAGCGAAAAGGTGGAGATCAAAAAGACGAAGATGGAGATATAGGGAAGGACGATGATCGTATATTGATCACAATCGTTTTCAACTTCTAAGATTGCGATTGAGATTGGGATTGGGTTTGAGATTGTGATCGTGATTGAGATTGGGATTGAGATCAGCTCGGGGGTGGTCGGGTGGATGAGGCTTCACATTGAAGCTATTTGATAGATTTTGTAACACACATCAGAACAACTTGTAAATCTGCGTAGATAATAAAATTCTCTCTCTTCTTGTTTTGCATATGCTCTATTTTTTTTCTTTATATTTTGTTGTGCCGAAATCTATTATTTGGTATGGGATTGTGATTGTGAGTGAAGATTAGAAGACTTGTTACAAGTGGTATCAGAGTTTAGTTAAGTGGTTTGCATATCCTATTGAAGATTCAACATGGGTTGGTTTAGATGAGTTTATGGAACATTATCCTTCTTTCCATTTCAGAGGACAGAGTTCTTAAAAGAGGGCCAGAATTGTAAGATGCCACATTGATTTTTCCAAAAATAAAAAATGTATAGGTAATAATGAAATTTTATGTTTAGGATATTCTGATTATGTCTGCAAAATGTTTTAGCAATAAGTTTTTACATTCTATCTCTAGAAAGTTGTCGGATGAAATTTGTGTGTTTAATTTGTGTTGAAACTTTATATCTCTAGAAAGTTGTCAGATGAAGGAGTCTGAAAAATTGATGTATGAGAGAAAGGTAGAGTATTCTTAGTAGAAAAACTGATGTATGAGAGAAAGGTAGAGTATTCTTAGTAGAAAAACTTTGCCTGATTGAATTTTTTCTAGTTCCTATGTTTTATGTCTCATTTGGTGCCATGAAGATAGATTAATGAAGAGATTTCTCATTTTTTTCATCTCTCTAGAATTTTTGATTTTGTAGGGCCCAAAAGTGAGATCTGGAAGTAGATTTGGACCTGAGGTGTCTTTGAAACTATTGTACAGATTGAAAAACTGAATATTTTTGTGTCTCACGAGCTTAAGCTAATTCCTCACTGTTTTTGAGTTACAGGGCTTGGAAAGTGCCGTTTTCCAACAATAATAAAAAAAAATCCATCTTATTCATGTTCGCGGATTTAGAAAATGCACATGGGTATATGGGTTATTTTGGGTGATTGATGTGTGTGTGAGTGTGTTGGAGGGATCCCCTCTATTTTTTCAGGTATGATTTCTTGAGGTGGACATGAAAAGTAGATGAATGGGTAGTCTGGAAGTCTTGCATGAGACATGCGAAAAGATACTATCTTGGAGCATGTAGATTCTAAGAGTGCATGACTAGGAAAGCGTGATTGGTCGTGCGCTGACGAAAAGGTGGAGATCCAAAAAGACGAAGATGGAGATATAGGGAAGGACGATGGTCGTACATTGACCACGATCATTTTCGGCTTCTGAGATTGCAATTGAGATTGGGATTGGGATTGAGATTGTGATTATGATTGAGATTGGGATTGAGATCAACTCGGGGGTGGTCGGGTTGATGAGGCTTCACATTGAAGCTATTTGACAGATTTTGTAACGCACATCAGAACTTCTTGTAAATCTACGTAGATGATAAAATTCTCTCTCTTCTTGTTCTGCATATGCTTTGTTTTTTTCCTTTATATCTTATTGTGCCAAAATCTATTATTCAGTGTGGGATTGTGATTGTGATTCAAGATTAGAAGACTTGTTACAAGTGGTATCAGAGTTTAGTTAAGTGGTTCGCATATCCTATTGAAGATTCAACATGGATTGGTATAGATGAGTTTATGGAACATTATCCTTCTTTCTAGCTCTGATGAGGACAGTGTTCTTAAAAGAGGGGGAGAATTGTAAGATGCCACATTGATTTTTCCAAAAAAAAAAAGTATAGGTATTAATGAAATTTTATGTTTAGGATATTTTGATCATGTATGCAAAATTTTGTAGCAATAAGTTTTTACATTCTCTCTCTAGAAAGTTATCGTATGAAATTTGTGTGTTAAATTTGAGCATGAAGATGAAGGAATCTGAAAAAGTGTTGTATGAGAGAAAGGTAAAGTATTCTTAGTAAAAAAACTTTGCATGGTTGAAATTTTTGTAGTTCCTACGTTTTATGTCTCATTTGCTCCCATGAAGATAGGTTAATGAAGAGATTTTTCATATTTTGTCATCTCTCTCTAGAATTTTCGATTTTGCAGGGCCCAAAAGTGAGGTCTGGAAGCAGATTTGGACCTCATGCATCTCTAACACTATTGAATGGATTGATAAATTGAATATTTTTGTGGCTCATGAGCTTAAGCTAATTCCTCACTCTTTTTGAGTTACAAGGCTTGAAAAGTGTCATTTTCCAACAATTAAAAAAAAAAAGAAGCCTTCATTCATCTTACCGATGTTCGCGGATTTAGAAAACGCACATGGGTATATGGGTTATTTTGGGTGATTGACATGTGTGTGAGTGTGTTGCAGGGATCACCTCCATTTTTGCAAGTATGATTCTTCAGGTGGACATGAAAAGTAGATGCATGGGTGGTTTGGAAGTCTTGCATGAGACATGCGAAAAGACGCTATCTTGGAGCATGCACATTCTAAGAGTGCATGATTAGGAAGGTATGATTGGTCGTGCATTGGCGAAAAGGTGGAGATCCAAAAAGAGTATTAGCCTCAAGTCCAAGCCCTGTAACCTGAGGCAACTCTAATATTCTTTTATAGATTGAAAAACTGAATATTTTTGTGTGGCACGAGCTTAAGCTAATTCCTCACTGTTTTTGAGTTACAGAGCTTGGAAAGTGCCATTTTCTAATAATTAAAAAAAAAATAAAGCCTTCATTCATCTTATTCATGTTCGCGGATTTAGAAAACGCACATGGGTATATGGGTTATTGTATGTGACTGACATGTGTGTGAGTGTGTTGCAGGGATCCCCTCTATTTTTGTAGGTATGATTCTTGAGGTGGACATGAAAAGTAGATGCATGGGTGGTCTGGAAGTCTTGCATGAGACATGCAAAAAGACGCTATCTTGGAGCATGAAGATTGTAAGAGTGCATGACTAGGAAGGCCTGATTGGTTGTGCGCTGGCGAAAAGGTTGAGATCCAAAAAGATAAAGATGGAGATAGAGAGAAGGATGATGGTCTTACATTGATCAGGATCGTTTTCGGCTTCTTAGATTACAATTGAGATTGGGATTGGGATTGAGATTGTGATTGTGATTAAGATTGGGATTGAGATCAGGTCGGGGGTGGTCGGGTGGATGAGGCTTCACATTGAAGCTATTTGATAGATTTTGTTTATGGAACATTATCCTTCTTTCCAACTCTCAGGACAGAGTTACTAAAAGAGAGGGAGAATTGTAAGATGCCACATTGATTTTTCCCAAAAAAAAATGTATAGGTAATAATAAGATTTTATGTTTAGGATATTCTGATCATGTTACAAAGTTTTATAGCAATAAGTTTTTACATTCTCTCTCTAGAAAGTTATCGGATGAAATTTGTGTGTTAAATTTGAGCATGAAGATGAAGGAATATGAAAAAGTGTTGTATGAGAGAAAGGTAGAGTATTGTTAGTAGAAAAAATTTGCCTGATTGAATTTTTTGTAGTTCCTATGTTTTATGTCTCATTTTGTCCCATGAAGATAGGTTAATGAAGAGATTTTTCATGTTTTTTCATCTCTCTAAAATTTTCGATTTTGCAGGGCCCAAAAGTGAGATCTGGAAGCAGATTTGGATGTGAGGCATCTCTAACACTATTGTATAGAATGAAAAACTAAATATTTTTGTGTTTGATGAGCTTAAGCTAATTCCTCATAATTTTTGAGTTATAGGGCTTGGAAAGTGCCGTTTTCCAACAATTAAAAAAAAAGAAGTCTTTATTCATCTTATTCATGTTCACGGATTTAGAAAACACACATAGGTATATTTGTTATTTTGGGTGATTGAGGTGTGTGTGAGTGTCTTGTAGGGATTGCCTCTATTTTTGCAGGTATGATTCTTGAAGTGGACATGAAAAGTAGATGCATGGGTGGTTTGGAAGTCTTGCATGAGACATGCGAAAAGACGTTATCTTGGAGCATGCAGATTCTAAGAGTGCATGACTAGGAAGGCGTGATTGGTCGTGCGCTGGCGAAAAGGTGGAGATCCAAAAAGACAAAGATGGAGGTATAGGGAAGGACGATGGTCATACATTGATCACCGTCGTTTTCGGCTTGTAAGATTGCGATTGAGATTGGGATTAGTATTGAGATTGCGATTGTGATTGAGATTGGGATTCAGATCAGCTTGGGGGTGGTCAGGTGGATGAGGCTTCATATTGAAGCTATTTGACACATTTTGTAATGTACATCATAACTACTTGTAAATCTGCGCAGATAAAAAAATTCTCTCTTCTTGTTCTACATATGCTCTATTTTTTTCTCTTTATATCTTCTTGTGCCGAAATTTATTGTTCAGTGTGGGATTGTGATTGTGATTGAAGATTAGAAGACTTTTTACAAGTGGTATCAGAGTTTAGTTAAGTGGTTTGCATACCCTATTGAAGATTCAACATGGGTTGGTTTAGATGAGTTTATGGAACATTATCCTTCTTTCCAACTCTAAGGACAGAGTTCTTAAAAGAGGGGGAGAATTGTAAGATGCCACATTGATTTTTAGAAAAAACAAACAAAATGTATAGGTAATAATGAAATTTTATGTTTAGGATATTCTGATCATGTTTGTAAAATTTTGTAGCAATAAGTTTTTACATTCTCTCTCTAGAAAGTTGTCGGATGAATTTTTTGTGTTAAATCTGAGCATGAAGATGAAGGAATCTGAAAAAGTGTTGTATGAGAGAAACGTAGAGTATTCTTAGTAGAAAAAGTTTGCCTAATTGAATTTTTTGTAGCTCCTATGTTTTATGTCTCATTTGGTCCCATGAAGATAGGTTAATGAAGAGATTTTTCATGTTTCTTCATCTCTTTCTAGAATTTTTGATTTTGTAGGGCCCAAAAGTGAGATCTAGAAGTAGATTTGGACCTGAGGCGTCTCTAACACTATTGTACAGATTGAAAAACTGAATATTTTTGTGTCTCACGAACTTAAACTAATTCTTCAATGGTTTTGAGTTACAAGGCTTGGAAAGTGCCATTTTCCAACAATTAAAAATAAAAAAGAAGCCTTCATTCATCTTATTCATGTTTGGGGATTTAGAAAATGCACATGGGTATATGGGTTATTTTGGGTGATTGACGCGTGTGTGAGTGTGTTGCAGGGATCACTTCTATTTTTGCAGGTACGATTCTTGAGGTGGGCATGAAAACTAGATGCATGGGTGGTCTGGAAGTCTTGCATCAGACATGGGAAAAGATGCTATCTTGGAGCATGCAAATTCTAAGAGTGCATGACTAGGAAGTCATGGTTGGTCGTGCGCTAGCGAAAAGGTGGAGATCCAAGAAGACAAAGATGGAGATATAGGGAAGGACGATGGTCGTACATTGATCACGATCGTTTTCGGCTTCTGAGATTGCGATGGAGATTGGGATTGGGATTGAGATTGTGATTGTGATTGAGATTGGGATTGAGATCAGTTTGGGGGTGGTTGGGTGGATGAGGTTTCACATTGAAGCTATCTGACAGATTTTATAACGCACATCAGAACTACTTGTAAATCTCTGCACATAATAAAATTCTCTCTCGTCTCGTTCTGCATATGCTCTGTTTTTTTCTTTATATCTTGTTGTGCCGAAATCTATTATTCGGTGTGGGATTGTGATTGTGATTTAAGAATAGAACACTTGTTACAAGTGGTATGAGAGTTTACTTAAGTGGTTTGCATATCTTATTGAAGATTCACCATGGGTTGGTTTAGATGAGTTTATGGAACATTATCCTTCTTTCCAACTCTGAGGATAGAGTTCTTAAAAGAGGGGGAGAATTGTAAGATGCTACATTGATTTTTCCAAAAAAAAAAGTATAAGTAATAATGAAATTTTATGTTTAGGATATTCTCATAATATTTGCAAAATTTTGTAGCACTAACTTTTTACATTCTCTCTCTAGAAAGTTGTTGGATAAAATTTATGTGTTAATTTTGAGCATGAAGATGAAGGAATCTGAAAAACTATTGTATGAGAGAAAGGTAGAGTATTGTTAGTAGAAAAGCTTTGCTTGATTGAATTTTTTGTAGTTCCTATGTTTTATGTCTCATTTGGTCCCATGAAGATAGGTTAATGAAGATATTTTACATGTTTTTTCATCTCTCTAGAATTTTTGATTTTGTAGGGCCCAAAAGTAAGATCTGGAAGCAGATTTGGACTTGAGGTGTCTGTAACACTATTGCACATATTGAAAAATTGAACATGTTTGTGTCTCACAAGCTTAAGCTACTTCCTCACTGTTTTTGAGTTAGAGGGCTTGGAAACTGCCATTTTCCAACAATTAAAAAAAAAAGAAGCCTTCATTCATCTTTTTCACGTTCGTAGATTTAGAAAATGCACATGGGTATATGGGTTATTTTGGGTGATTGAGGTGTGTGTGTGAGTGTGTTGCAGGGATCACCTCTATTTTTGCAGGTAGAGAGGTGGACATGAAAAGTAGATGAATGGGTAGTCTGGAAGTCTTGCATGAGACATGTGAAAAGACGCTATCTTTAAGCATGGAGATTCTAAGAGTGCATGCCTAGGAAGGCATGATTGGTCGTGCACTGGCGAAAAGGTGGAGATCCAAAAAGACAAAGATGGAGATATAGGGAATGAGGATGGTCGTACATTGATCATGATTGTTTTCGGCTTTTGAGATTGCGATTGAGATGGGATTGGGATTGAGATTGTGTTTGTGATTGTGATTGAGATTGGGATTGAGATTGGGATTGAGATCAACTCGGGGGTGGTCTGGTGGATGAGACTTCACATTGGAGCTATTTGATAGATTTTGTATTGCACATCAGAACTACTTGTAAATCTGCACAGATAATAAAATTCTCTCTCTTCTTGTTCTGGATATGCTCTGTTTTTTTTTCCTTGTATCTTGTTGTGCCGAAATCTAGTATTCGTTGTGGGATTGTGATTGTGATTGAAGATTAGAAGACTTGTTACAAGTGGTATCAGAGTCTAGTTAAGTGGTTTGCGTATCCTATTGAAGATTCAACATAGGCTGGTTTAGATGAGTTTATGGAACATTATCCTTCTTTCCAACTCTAAGGAGAGAGTTCTTAAAAGAGGGGGAGATTTGAAAGATGCCACATTGATTTTTCCAAAAAAAAAAAGTGTAGGTAATAATTAAATTTTATGTTTAGGATATTCTGATCATGTCTACGAAATTTTGTAGCAATAAGTTTTTACATTCTCTCTAGAAAGTTGTCCGATGAAATTTGTGTGTTAATTTTGAGCATGAAGATGAAGGAATCTGAAAAAGTGTTGTGTGAGAGAAAGCTAGAGTATTCTTAGTAGAAAAACTTTTCCTGATTGATCTCTTTGTAGTTCCTATGTTTTATGTCTCATTTGGTCCCATGGAGATAGGTTAATGAAGAGATTTTTCATGTTTTTTCATCTCTCTAGAATTTTCGATTTTGAGGGGCCCAAAAGTGAGATCTGGAAACAAATTTGGACCTAAGGCGTCTCTAACACTATTGTACAGATTGAAAAACTAAATATTTTTGTGTCTCACGAGCTTAAACTAATTCCTCACTTTTTTTGAGCTATAGGGCTTGTAAAGTGTCGTTTTCCAACAATTAAAAAAAAAGAAGCCTTTATTCATCTTATTCATGTTCGCGGATTTAGAAAGCGCTCATGGGTATATGGGTTATTTTGGGTGATTGATGTGTGTGTGAGTGTGTTACAGGGATCGCCTCTATTTTTGCAGGTACGATTCTTGAGGTGGACATGAAAAGTAGATGCATGGGTGGTCTGGAAGTCTTGCATGAGACATGCAAAAAGACGCTATCTTGTAGCATGCAGATTCTAAGAGTGTGTGACTAGGAAGGTGTGATTGGTGGTGCGCTGGCGAAAAGTTGGAGATCCAAAAAGACAAAGATGGAGATATAGGGAAGGAGGATGGTTGTACATTGATCACGATCGTTTTTAGCTTCTGAGATTGCGATTGAGATTGGGATTAGGATTGAGATTGAGATTGTGATTGAGATTCTGATTGAGATTGTGATTGAGATTCTGATTGAGATTGTGATTAGGATGGAGATAAGGATTGAGATTGGGATTGTGATTGTGATTAGGATTGTGATTAAGATTGAGATTGTGATTGTGATTGAGATTGGGATTGAGATCAGCTCGGGGGTGGTCGGGTGCATGAGGCTTCATGTTGAAGCTATTTGATTGATTTTGTAATGCATATCAAAACTACTTGTAAATCTACGCAGATAATAAAATTCTCTCTCTTCTTGTTCTGTATATGCTCTATTTTTTTCTTTATATCTTGTTGTGCCGAAATTTATTATCGGTATGGGATTATGATTGTGATTGAAGATTAGAAGACTTCTTACAAGTGGTATCAAAGTTTAGTTAAGTGGTTTGCATATCCTATTGAAGATTCAACATGGGTTAGTTTAGATGACTTTATGGAACATTATCCTTCTTTCCAACTCTCAGGATAAAGTTCTTAAAAGAGGGGGAGAATTGTAAGATGCCACATTGATTTTTCCAAAAAAAAATTGTGTAGGTAATAATGAAATTTTATATTTAGGACATTCTGATCATGTCTGCAAAATTTTGTAGCAATAAGTTTTTACATTCTCTCTCTAGAAAGTTGTCGGATGAATTTTGTGTGTTAAATTTGAGCATGAAGATGAAGGAATCTGAAAAAGTGTTGTATGAGAGAAAGGTAGAGTATTCTTAGTTGAAAAACTTTGCTGTTTGAATTTATTAGAGTTCCTATGTTTTATGTCTCATTTGGTCCCATGAAGATAGGTTAATGAAGAGATTTTTCATGTTTTTAATCTCTCTCTAGAATTTTCAATTTTGGAGGGCCTAACAGTGAGATCTGGAAGCAGATTTGGACCTGAGGCATCTCTAACACTATTGTACAGATTGAAAAAGTGAATTATTTTGTGTATCACGAGCTTAAACTAATTCCTCAATGTTTTTGAGTTACGAGGCTTGGAAAGTGCCGTTTTCAACCAATTAAAAAAAAAGAAGCCTTCATTCATCTTATTCTTGTTTTGCGGATTTAGAAAATGCACATGGGTATATGGGTTATTTTGGGCGATTGACGTGTGTGTGAGTGTGTTGTAGGGAACACCTATATTTCTGTAGGTACCATTCTTGAGGTGGACATGAAAAGTAGATGCATGGGTGGTCTGGAAGTCTTGCATGAGACATGCTAAAAGACGCTATCTTGGAGCATGCAGATTCTAAGAGTGCATGACTAGGAAGGCGTGATTGGTCGTGCACTGGCAAAAAGGTGGAGATCCAAAAAGACGAAGATGGAGATATAGGGAAGGATGATGGTCGTACATTGATCACGATCGTTTTCCGCTTCTGAGATTGCGATTGAGATTGGGATTGGGATTGAGATTGTGATTGTGATTGAGATTGGGATTGAGATTCGCTCGGGGGTGGTCAGGTGGATGAGGCTTCACATTGAAGCTATGTGACAGATTTTATAATGCACATCAGAACTACTTGTAAATCTGCGTAGATAATAAAATTCTCTCTTCTTGTTTTGCATATGCTCTGTTTTTTTTTCTTTATATCTTGTTGTGCCAAAATCTATTATTCGGTGTGGGATTGTGATTGTGATTAGAACACTTGTTACAAGTGGTATCAGAGTTTAGTAAGGTGGTTTGCATATCCTATTGAAGATTCAACATGGGTTGATTTAGATGAGTCTATGGAACATTATCCTTCTTTCCAACTCTGAGGAGAGACTTCTTAAAAGAGGGGGAGAATTGTAAGATGCTACATTGATTTTTCCAAAAAAGAAAAAATGTAGGTAATAATGAGATTTTATGTTTAGGATATTCTGATCACATCTGCAAAATTTTGTAGCAATAAGTTTTTACATTCTCTCTCTAGAAAGCTGTTGGATAAAATTTATGTGTTAAATATGAGCATGAAGATGAAGGAATCTAAGAAAGTGTTGTATGAGAGAAAGGTAGAGTATTGTTAGTAGAAAAACTTTGCCTGATTGAATTTTTTGTAGTTCCTATGTTTTATGTCTCATTTTGTCCCATGAAGATAGGTTAATGAAGAGATTTTTCATGTTTTTTCATCTCTCTCTAGAATTTTCGATTTTGCAGGGCCCAAAAGTGAGATCTGAAAGTAGATTTGGACGTGAGGCATCTCTAACAATATTATACAGATTGAAAAACTGAATATTTTTGTGTCTCACAAGTTTACACTAATTCCTCATTGTTTTTGAGTTACAAGGCTTGTAAAGTGCTGTTTTCCAACAACTAAAAAAAAAAAGAACCCTTCATTCATTTTATTCATGTTCGCGGATTTAGAAAACGCACATGGGTATATGGGTTATTTTGGGTGATTGCCGTGTGTGTGAGTGTGTTGCAAGGATCGCCTCTATTTTTGTAGGTACGATTCCTAAGGTGGAAATGAAAAGTAGATGCATGCATAGTCTGGAAGTCTTGCATGAGACATGCGAAAAGACGCTATGTTGGAGCATGGAGATTCTAAGAGTCAATGACTAGGAAGGCGTGATTGGTCGTGCGTTCGCGAAAAGGTGGAGATCCAAAAAGGCGAAGATGGAGATATAGGGAAGGAAGATGGTTGTACATTGATCACGATCGTTTTCGGCTTCTTAGATGAGATTGGGATTCAGATTGAGATTGTGATTTTGATTGTGATTGAGATTGGGATTGAGATCAACTCGGGGCTGGTCGAGTGGGTGAGGCTTCACATTGAAGCTATTTGATAGATTTTATATTGCACATCAAAACTACTTGGAAATCTGCACAGATAATAAAATTCTCTCTCTTCTTGTTCTGCATATGCTCTATTTTTCTTCTTTATATCTTGTTGTGCCAAAATCTATTATTCGGTGTGGGATTGTGATTATGATTGAAGATTAGAACACTTGTTACAAGTGGTATCAGAGTTTAGTTAAGTGCTTTGCATATCCTATTGAAGATTCAACATGGGTTGGTTTAGATGAGTTTATGGAACATTATCCTTCTTTCCAACTCTCACAACATAGTTCTTAAAAGAGGGGGAGAATTGTAAGATGCCACATTCATTTTCCAAAAAAATAGTGTGTAGGTAATAATGGAATTTTATGTTCAGGATATTCTGATCATGTCTGCAAAATTTTGTAGCAATAAGTTTTTACATTCTCTCTAGAAAGTTGTCGGATGAAAATTTGTGTGTTAAATTTGAGCATGAAGATGAAGGAATCGGAAAAAGTGTTGTATGTGAGAAAGGTAGAGTATTCTTAGTTGAAAAACTTTTCCTGATTGAATTTTTTGTAGTTCCTATGTTTTATGTCTCATTTGGTCCCATGAAGAAGGTTAATGAAGAGATTCTTCATGTTTTTTATCTCTCTCTAGAATTTTCGATTTTGTAGTGCCCAAAAGTGAGATCTGGAAGTATATTTGGACCTGAGGCATCTCTAATACTATTGTACAGATTGAAAAACTGAATATTTATGTGTCTCAGGAGCTTAAGCTAATTCCTCACTGTTTTTGAGTTACATGGCTTGGAAAGTGCCGTTTTCCAACAATGAAAAAAAAAAAGAATTCTTCATTCATCTTATTCATGTTCGGGGATTTAGAAAACGCACATGGGTACATTAGTTCAACATAAAAACAACTTTCTTGAATGGTGATTTGCAAGAGGAGGTTTATGTGAAGCAACCTCCTGGATTTTCTATGAAAGGGCAAGAGCATATGGTTTGTCGCTTGTAGAAAGATTTATATGGTCTCAAGCAAGCTCCACGTGCATGGTATGACAAAATCCATAAGCACTTGATTGCTCTTCACTTCACATGTAGTCCGATTCAAGGCATGCTCTATGTACTCAAAGATGGGGCTGATCTTATAGTGCTTGTTATTTATGTTGATTACATACTCTTGAATGGGTCATGTGATGCAAAACTTGACATCCTTATGGTTAATTTGTAGCATACTTTTGATGTCACTTATCTTGGTCTTTTGAGCTACTATCTTGGCATCTAGTTTGTATCCATTGAGTGGGTGATTGTTATGCATCAAGCAAAGTATGTTGAAAAAATACTTCAATGTTTTGACTTTGAGGACTGCAAGCTAGTTTCTACACTAGTTGAGATAGGATTTAGGTTCTCATTTGAGGATTCCAGTGATGCGTTGACACTTCTCTTTATAAAAAACTTGTGGGATGTCTTATATATGCATGCATCACAAGGCCGGATATATAGTATGCAGTTTCCTAGTTGAGTCGATTCTTGCATAGCCCTGACACTAGGCATTGACAAGCAGTGAAATGTGTGTTTAGATATCTCAAAGGCACTTTGATTTTAGGTCTCTTTTATGGTAGATACAATGGAGTGTATATGGTTAATATGCCTATTGATAGGTCTTTGCATGGAGATTAATGTTGCTATCATATTCTAATTGATAGTCAGAGTGCATTGGTTGTTGTGCAAAACCCAATGTTTCATGCACAAAACAAACATATTGAGGTGCATTATCACGATGTGAGAGAGAGGCTTCATGCATGAGATATTGATTTGGTATATGTGGCCTACACAAGATAATGTGGTAGACATATTCACCAGAGCTCTTCCACAAGAAAAAAATGAAGCTTTTCACAAAGCTCTAGGCTTATGCCTAGTGGGGGCTGATCTCTCACTCCCTATATGTGTCCACATCACTTGCTCCAGGGGGTTTGTTACACTTATGTGTTCCTCGAGTAGCTTTGATGTGAAACTTTTTCGTACATATGGGCACTTTTTACTATAGTGTTGGCTAGAGGTTTTTTCCTCATGTTACCACATACATGATTCACTCATATGTGGTGTTACTTTGTACTTGGGGATATTATTCAACTCTTACTTCAGTTCTGATCATCATTCAATAGAGAGAGTTGTTCCAACCATCCATTTTCTTCGTGTGTCTTGCTACATTTGTGCTCCTTGTGTGTGCTTCTTGTCTTCTACACACACGCAACATGCCTCTCCATATGAATGGTAAGGAAGCAATTTGTACATTAAAATATTTCTAAGTTTTTTTATGACTCAAAAAATTTTTCAATGCAAAGCTTTTTAACATGGGCCCAATATCATGTATATAGTGATATAGAGAACCTATAATATCCATAATAACTCTAACATATCCTTAGAGAATATCAATTTCAAAAGGTGCTAAGGAAATAAATCATAAGAAAAATAGATTCAACTCTCTTTTGTAGGATTTCCCATCTATCTAAAGTAAGATGGAACTTTAATATGGTTCTAAAAGCTTCATGACCACATGGATACAAAATAGAGTATAAAAGTTCAATCTATATTTTCTTTCACCAAAAGGAATGGTGTAAAATACCCAAGGCATCATGAAACTTTGAGAACTCCCTCCTTCTAGAAGATCTTCCAAGTTAATTTAAGGCTTTATTCATTGAAGAGACTTACATCTCAAGAGGAAAACCAATACAAGTTTTCTTTAGGAAATGTAATTGTTTGTAATGAAGGGGCATAAAATTCTTAAGGTACAAATAGGAAATGGAAGGATGTACCTTAACTTTATTATTTAATTAGCCTTGAAGATAAAGCCACCTCTCCTAACACAAATGAACATGAACTTGTATTTTTTGGGAACACAAGAATTCCCAACAATGAAGAAGAAGTTCACAAATATGTTAGGATAGGTGTTCATCGAGATTTCTATACAAGATGTTTTATTGAATACTAAACCTAGAATCCTATCTAATACATCTTTTCTGAAAGATACTTTCAAGCATCATATAATCATACAGTAATGGATTGTGGACAATTAACATAAGTCAGAATGTTTGACTCTCCAATTTTGAATTAAGCTAGAAACTTTATACTTTTTGAGGATGAAAACTCTTCAAATGGGGGAAGAAAGTACCAAAACTGACAAAAAATGGTACAATAGATTCCATCATGGATGTGGATTATGGGCTAGAGCAAAGAAGAAGTTTCTTAGAAAGAAACTCCATGACATGTTGAAGTCAGTGAAAATTGGGATCCCATCAAGATCACAAAATATTTTTAAAAAGTGGTTGCAACCAAAAGATTGAAGAAAGAATGCCAAAGGCTATAATTCTCTAAAGGAAGTAAGAATGAGAGATAAAAATTTAAATTCCAAGCATGTAGTCTGCAACCATGACAAATGGTACTTAAGTTTGTAGAAGGTGAAATATGTATTTACCTATCCGTAAAGGGATTTTGAGGGAAATTCAAAAGCATTTGAAGATTTTGGGACTTAAGTAGTAGAGAGATTCATTGAGAAGCCCTAGGATAACTATTTAAAGGAATTTAAAACATAAGATAAGTATTTCAAGAAAGGAATCTAAAAGATAAGAATAATCTTTTGTCACCACACGTTGGTTGAGCATGAAATGATTAGATCTTGAGTATGATTCAAGAAACTTAGCATCACACTCAAAACCTTGGAAAAAACGGATTGATGTTTATCCTATAAAAAAAAAT
The DNA here is from genome assembly GCA_020310875.1 of Ceratopteris richardii. NCBI lineage: Eukaryota > Viridiplantae > Streptophyta > Polypodiopsida > Polypodiales > Pteridaceae > Ceratopteris > Ceratopteris richardii. The sequence continues at coordinate 123,891,991 of CM035414.1, forward strand.
AGAGCTTGCAAAATACAAGCATATGACAATATGAAAACATAAGATGATAATATGATCTTCAGTTGGACTCCCTAGAAACCTAATCAAGATGGAAACATGAAGGTAATTCCTTGACTTCAATTTTTGTGGAAAGGATTTAAGAAAAAGGTAGTCTATAGTTAGATGAAGCTTCTAGACTTTTAGATAAATATCATCCACACATCAGTGTTGGATACAAAGTATGGTGGTATGGGACATTGTCCTTTGCATTCACATCAATGTAGGAATGATGGTATGGGACATTAGACCTTGAGATGATAGGCATTTTTTAGAGTTGGGCTCATGAATTTAAGTGAGAATCAATCCCAATGGGAATTGAAACTTCATAGAGAAAGATGAAGTATATCATGGTCATGAGTATGATTGGAAAACACTCCAAGTATCAATTAACTGGAAAGATTGAAGACCATGAAGTTGAAAATACTTTCCAAGATCTTCATAAAGGTTAGTACAATATCATTTAAGTTATGAGACTTCCAAGTAAGGATTTTTTAGTTCTTTTGCTACATGGATTTTTGAAGGGAAAGAACTTGGAAAGATCCTTTTAAGCAAGGTAAGTTTGACTAAGTCAATCTAGAATAAAGCACTTAGTGGACAAATACCACTAAGTGAATCAATATCTTGAATCAAATTTATACACTTTAGTATAAAGGAGTTTTCAAGAGGCTATGAATAGGATTGAGATAGTATAGTTGAAGTTAGAACAAGTTAGTCCAAAGAGCCTTGTTGATAGTAAAACCAGTTGAATCAATCCTTTGAATTGAAGACATATACTAGATTGGCATTCTAGCATAAAGAATTCTCAAGAGATTGAAAGGGATTAAATTAATAAGCAAGGTAGTTGAAGAAGCATTGTTCTAGGGTAATGTTAAAACATCATCAACATTTACAAAGTTTAGTGGCTCAAGACACTGATGCTTCATTGAGTTTTGTAGATGGGTGATGGTTTAACTTTACACAAAGAATATTTTTGAGAATTTAGTTTAATCTCACAAATATAGTAAGAATCCTTCAAAATCCTAGAGTTTTTGAGTCTCATTTGGTACACTTGAGCAAAGAACAATGCATGTACAAAGTTGACTAGCTGCTAGGTTGTCACCAGGTGGAAACAATGTTTGAAGTTGCTACTTTGGATGCTCCCCAAAGTGAAATTGGAGGTAGACTATATATATGTAGAAAATACTCCAAGCAACACATATAAACAAAAATTCATTAAATTTGGACATCATATGGTACCTTTTCAAAGGGGTCAAAAATGCCCTCCTACATGATTTGTACTTTTCTTCTCTGTGACTAGTTTTTTTTCCTTTTGTGGGAGAATCTTCCCATCAACATGTGTCTGCACCTTCATGGATAGTGCATCTGCTTCAAAAGAATAGATCTGGGTTTCAAACCTGATGACATTAGATGCTCATCAACTTTAGTTTTCTAGCTCACTTTGAATGACGAGAGTAGACGAGCTCACATATAGAATTTGAAAGTGTTGTTCAACTATAGTGCTTGGAAGATTGCGTGGTTAGAGGAACTGTTACACAAGAGAAGGTCACAGGCTCATATCCTATGATCTGTATCTTTGAGCCTTGAAGAAATAATCCTTTTTTCTGCCAAAAATTATAGAGAGACAAGATTTGAGAAATTTCCCCATAGGGAAAATAATGTCCTTCCAAATCATAAGGAAACCAAGAGTGTACTCCTAAGAAAATCTCCATGGATGCTCAACATTAGGGAGATTATGATGAACTCATCAAGGTCTCCATGGAACCTCGAGGAAGATGATAAGCTACCAAGGCCATCATGGAAGCTTGTCCAAGCTCTGATACCAATGAAGCATGCTCTTCCCACTATTGGTTGCTTCCATATGTTGTGTAAAATAAATCTATATAATGAATATGATATCCCATCCTCTATATATAGACATTTTGTGCAATTTAATAAGATGTGACTAGATGTAATTAGATGCAATAGAAAGTGAGCAAATGTGCTCCAATTTAGTGTAGCCAAGGTCAACTTGATATAAATAAACTATCAATAATTGGATGCAACCATTTGTAACTAGATTGAACTCTAATTTGATGCTACAAGAACCTAACTATTTAGATTTGGAAACTAGTTTCTTGAGTCTCCAACTAGGTATAGTTAACATCTAGTCAATCTTCCATGGACGTATTTTTGCAAATTTCTATTTTTTCTATATGATTTTCTTCAATAAAATGTGTTGGAAGAAAATTCTCATTCTCTTTCAATCATGAGACTTACAATTTCTCATAAAAAAGGGTTTGATAATTTTGGGAGATCTTCAGTAGTATCCCTCAACCAGCAAAAGAAGAAGAAGAAGCATCATACCTTGAAAAAAAGAGATTAAAACGAAAATGATTTAGTCATGTTTATCTATGGCATGAGTCATTAAAACTTTCTAGGAATCCAAAAACATTGATTTTAACATCAAGATTTATGATGTGTGTAAAATATATAAATATCTATTATGCCAAGGTGAAATCTTTTTGATAGCACTATGATGTGTCTCAAAGATATAAAAGATATATAAGGGTGAAATCTTTTTTATGGAAATGATGATGTCCAATCATTTGCAAAGGAATAATTGAACTTTAAGATCATAATTCCACCTCTAGAGGTTCTCATGTAGAATACGTATATGTTTCCAAAGAACCACTTTTCTTATACTAAAAAGTATTCAAGAGAGTGTAATATGCATCTAGAAAATTTTGAAAACTTAAGAAATTTTTTGTTCGATGTGATCAAATGTAATTGATAGAATTCATATATAATCTAGATGAATTATGATTCAAAAGACACAATCTATGTTAGAAAGTAATTTTATGACATGATGGTTCGGGAGGTTCAGACAGATCTGAGATTGGACATCATTTGATCATTCAAGTGTAGGGTAGAAGCCTTGAGAGTAGACTTACGCAAAGATGCTTATGCTCTATATACAAGAAAAGTTGCTTGGCCTAGTGGTTAAGTCATATCGATGATAGGGAAGACTTCCTGGGTTCAAGTCCTATGAGGGTCATGGGAGAGTGTTTTGCCCCAAGGGCTCTAGAGCCTCCTAGAAGCATCCAATTGAGTTAACTCTAGTCAATTGGGAAACTTGGTGCACATATAGTTACATGAATGACACTTGGATGGTTAGTATCTGTTGGAGTTAGACGTCTGTGGAAGCACGCGAACAGCACAAGGAAGAAGAAGAAGCTTGGAGCACAACACACAATACTGAATGTATTACTAGAGAATGTACAAAGATAAGTATCCCATTAGGGCAATAGGCGTATATACAAGCCGGGGGAAAAAAACCTCCTAAAGAGGGAAAAGAGTGCCCCGACGGTCCTAGTGTGTTCACACACATCACTACCTAAATATATCAACAATTCCCCCCTAGGTGTGATGCGGTTAACAAGGAGCTATCACTCATGTATAAGGAAGTGCCAAGCTATGTGGAAATCACTCCACAAAAGGAAGTAAGCCCAAAGCTTTGTGGAAAGCTTCAAACTTCTCCCTAGGCAGAGCCTTCGTGAAAAGGTCTGCTATGTTCTCCTGCGTGGGCACATATGCCAAGCTGATCTCCCCAGCAGAGAACCTCTCCCTGACATAGTGATAATGCACCTCAATGTGGTTAGCACGAGCATGGAACATAGGGTTCCTTGCAACTGCGAATGCGCTCTGACTGTCAGTGAAGATGGTGGTGGCAGAAGACTGGCCAACACCCAAATAAGCCATAAGGCGTCTGAGCCACACACACTCATCAATCGCTGTGAAAGCTGCCCTATACTCAGGCTCACAACTGGAAGTGGCCACAGTAGGCTGCTTCTTGCTCAACCAAGATATACATGAGCTACCAAGCATGAAGCAAAAACCACTGGTGGACACACGAGTGTCATAGCAACCAGCCCAATCTGAGTCAGAAAAAGCATGCAAATCTAGCGGTAGTGATCCCCCCTTGGGATAAAACAACCCAAGTAGCCGAGTACCACTCAAGTAGCGAAAGATGCACTTAACCGCCTTCCAATGCATGACTCCTGGGCAATGCATAAACCTGCTCATCTGTGAGACAGCAAACTGAATATCTGGCCTAGTAATGCATAAGTAAATCAAGCATCCAACAGCCTGCTGATAGAGAACATCATCAAAATGCATCTCCAGCATCATGAAGACTCAATCGTAAACCTTTCTCCATAGGAGTGGCAATAGGCTTACAGTCTTCAAGGCCAAAACGCTGCAATAATGTGTCAATATATTTTGTTTGACACAAAGCCTTTCCACCATCAACTTGCATAAACTGAATGCCCAAATAGTGATGCAAATGCCCCAAATCACACATCTCAAATGAGGCATGCAAATCAGCCTTGAAATCAGTACTATGCTTCTCAATAGGACCAGTGAGCAACATGTCGTCAACATAGACAACAATGATCAGAAGCACATCATTAGCACGCTTAACATATAAGGTGCTTTTAGTTGGACTGTTCTCAAAGCCATGTGCAACCAGATAGGCATGTATCTTCTCATACCAAGCACGTGGTGCTTGCTTTAAACCATATAATGCCTTCTTTAACCTGCACACCTGGTTTTCATGCCCTTTCTGCACAAAGCCATGCGACTAGAAAACATACACTTCTTCATGCAAGTCACCATTCACAAATGGTGTTTTAATGTCCAACTGATGTACATTCCAACCATGATAAGCTGCAAGTGCACAAATGCTTCGAATAGTAGTCATACGGCATGTAGGTGCAAAGGTCTCATCAAAATCAATGCCTCTTTCCTATGCATAACCCTTTGCAACAAGCCTAGCCTTATACCTGTCAACTGTACCATCAGGTTTATGCTTCAACTTGTATACCCACTTAGTGCCAATGGCCTTCTTGCTAGGAGGCAAGTCACATAAAGACAATGTACCATTCTTCATTATAGCATCATATTCAGATTGCATAGCAGCCATCCAATTTTTGAATTTTGTGCTTCATCAAAAGAAACAAGCTCATTCTCATCATAGAGACTAGACGCAGCCATAGCATAGCAATATGATGCAAAGGAGGCACTATGAGAGCCTGAACGAGTACGATATGACAAAGGTGCATCTAATTTGCTGTCACGCAAAGTTCGCACCAGCCATTTTGGCATAGTTTTTGCCTGCTCAATATCAGCTCTCTCATCAACAAGTGCATCATGTAAATCTGCATCAGAAATGGAATGATCTACATCATCATATGAAACTTGCAAAGGCTGAGAAGTTGCCTCATTAGGACCAGCACTAGACTGTCCACCTGTAAAAAGAGGCATCAAAGTATCATACATGTCTTGGTACATGAAAGCAATGGCTGAATAGCATCTTCCACAAAAACAACATCACGACTAACCAGAATGCGTTTAGTCTATGGATGATACAGATGATAGCCTTTACTTTCAAAACTGTACCCAGCAAAAATTACATTTTATTGCCTTATCATCCAATTTTCTGCGATGTTGTTCAGGCACTAATGCATATGCCAAACAACCAAAAACACGCAGATGAGCAACAGATGGCTTGCGGTCATGCCAAGCCTCATATGGAGTGATAGACTGCAGCGCTTTAGTGGGACACCTGTTAAGTACATATGCTGCACACATGACAGCATCAAGCCAAAAACTATGTGTAAAGCCTGACTCTTGACCATACACCTCGCCATCTCCATGAGTGACATGTTCTTCCGTTCAGCAACTCCATTCTGTTGAGGTGTATACGGAACTGTACACTGATGTTTTATCCAACGTTCAGCCACAAATGCATTAAAATCAGAAGACATATATTCCCCCCCTCGATCAGAACGGAGGGTGCCCATTTTACATGCTGACAGATTTTCAGCCAAAACCAAAGAGTGTTTGAAGCACAAAAACACTTTGGACTTGGCCTTCAATGGATATACCCATGCATGCCTGGAAAAATCATCAATGAAAGTCACAATATAAAGATAGTTTCCAAAAGAAGGTGTCTGCATAGGACCACAGACATCCTTATGTACAAGCTGCAATTTTTGCGTAGCCCAAACTGAACCATCTTTTGGAAAGGAGGAACGCTGCATTTTGCCCAAAATACAGCTTTCACATACATGTTTTCTAGGTGCCTCAAGCTTGGGCAAAGAAGACACCATATCAGATTTCTGCAGGCGTAGCAAACTAGCAAAATTCAGATGACCAAAGCGTGCATGCCAAAGCTTTGCATCTGACATAGTCTGAGAATCATGAACTGCACATGCCGAATCATTCAAAGATCTTTCATAGTCTATGAGCTTATACAGCCCACGACATAAAATTCCAGAAGCAATAATAACATTGCCATTTGACAGATCATGAATTGTACATCTGTCATCAATAAATTTCACAACCAAGCCAATCTTGGCTAATGCAGAAACTGATAACAGATTCTTCTTGATCCCTGGCACAAATAAAGCATCTGAAAAGATGAAAGAACTACCATCAGCAGTAGTGACAATGATCTTACAAACTCCCATAACAGGATAAGAGGAGTTGTTGGCGCATGTGACAGTATTCCCTGTAGGGGCAGGCTCGAGTGAAGAGAAGAAACTGCGCTGTGAGGTAATATGTTTGGTCGCCCCACTGTCAAAGTACCAAACATCTGAGTCCATTGCAGACATGCACTGCTCATGAGAAGATGGGTCAAAACAACAAACAATAGTAAACGCCCATTCTTCATCCTGCACAAGATTAGCAGACTCTGTTTTTGGTGTAGAGGCTTCTGCAACAACCATTTCAGCCTCCTTTTTCTTTGCCTCTTTTGCAGCCAATTTTGGACAGTTCTTTATGATATGATCATTCCCTTTACAATACTTGCAAAACAATTTCTGCTTTTCTGATTTCTTCTCATCTTTATCCTGGTTCTTCGAATGTGCAGCATTTGCAGATTTCTGCTTACTAGTAGAAGAGCTCCATTTTCCTTTGCCCTTCTGACTAGCCAGGAAAGCTTGATCTGCAACACGCATAATGGACCTGTTTTGCCTGGATTGATCTTCCTGCAACACAACATAAACTAAATCCTCAAATGATAAGGCATTCGGATTGCCTTTCATCATCAACCGAAGAGTAGAAGCAAAACTCTGATATGAATCAGGAAAACCATTCAGAATGGTCTGCACAAGTGAGCTATCTAGTATAACCTCATCAGCAGAAATCAATTGTTTCTTCAAATCTTTGATCTTCGTTAGGAAACTGTCCATAGAATCACCTTCATTCATGTGCTCACTCTCCAACTGTTTTCGGAGGTAAGCAACACGAGCCTCATTCCTAGCTTGGTACAATGTGGTAAGTGTATCCCAAGCATCCCTAGCTGTTCTGCAAGAGCGAATATGAGGAATAATGGCACGTTTGACAAACAAAGCTATCAATGCATGTGCCTGGGCATCTGTGCCATCCCAATGAATCTGTTCTGTAGTAGGTCCAACAGAAACAGCAGCACGAATAGGAATTTGCACAATATCATCTTCGACACCATCTTCATCAGCTCTAGCACCTGTATTCGTAGTACCTGATGTTACAGGTGTAACAGGATGTCTTTCAATACCTTGCACAATGTTCCATAATCCTTTTGCAACCAATACATGTCGCATCATATAAGCCCATAATGGGTAGTTGGTACCATCCAACTTATCCTCAACAGCCAACATACGGAATACATCACTGCTTTCAGCAATGGCCGGTGACTAAAATACCTTGATGCAGAAAATTGATTGTATCTGAAAAATTTGAACGGAACTGCCTAGACGAGTTCTGCTAAACGTGTAGCATACTTCGAGATGCTTATACTGGCGAACAGAAATAGGTATATAGCTTTGACACAAAAAGATGAAATAGCCTACACAAGCACTGCGATAGTGCGTTCGGAGGCCGAAACGAGCTCAAATCGCAATTTCGGCACCACAAAGAAAAACCGTTTTGATCTCGGAAACACCCTGAGGATGCTCATCAAAATTCATACGATTCTGAGACTGCAAATGGAGAAGTGTCAACGCCGCCCTAGATGAAGCAACGACCTGCTTTGATACCAATTGTTGGAGTAGGACGTCTGCAGAAGCATGCGAACAACAGAAGGAAGAAGAAGAAGCTTGGAGCACAACACACAATACTGAATGTATTACTAGAGAATGTACAAAGATAAGTATCCCATTAGGGCAATAGGCATATATACAAGACGGGGGAAAAAAACCTCCTAAAGAGGGAAAAAAGTGCCGCGACGGTCCTAGTGTGTTCACACACATCACTACCTAAATATATCAACAGTATCCACCTGCCATAGTAGGCAGTCCCTTGGAGAGAGCTAAATAGAGAGGCATATGGTTGGGTGGAAAGGAGACACATCTCTCTCTACTATTCGGTATGGGATTGTGATTGTGATTGAAGATTAGAAGACTTGTTATAAGTGGTATCAGAGTTTAGTTAAGTGGTTTGCATATCCTATTGAAGATTCAACATAAATTGGTTTAGATGAATTTATGGAACATTAACCTTCTTTCCAACTCTCAAGATAGAGTTCTTAAAAGAGGGGGAGAATTGAAAGATGCCACATTGATTTTTCCAAAAAAAAAAAGTGTAGATAACAATGAAAGTTTATGTTTAGGACATTCTAATCATGTCTGTAAAATTTTGAAGCATTAACTTTTTACATTCTCTCTCTAGAAAGTTATCGGATGAAATTTGTGTGTTAAATTTGAGCATGAAGATGAAGGAATCTCAAAAAGTATTGTATGAGAGAAAGGTAGAGTATTCTTAGTAGAAAAACTTTGCCTGATTGAATTTTTTATAGTTCCTATGTTTTATGTCTCATTTGGTCCCATGAAGATAGGTTAATGAAGAGATTTTTCATGTTTTTTCATCTCTCTCTAGAATTTGTGATTTTGGAAGACCCAAAAGTGAGATCTAGAAGGAGATTTGGACATGAAGCATCTCTAACACTATTGTACAGATTGAAAAACTGAATATTTTTGTGTCTCATAAGCTTAAGCTAATTCCTCCCTATTTTTGAGTTACAAGGATTGGAAAGTGCCGTTTTCAACGAATAAAAAAAAAAAAAAAAGAAGCCTTCATTCATCTTATTCATGTTCACGGATTTTGAAAACGCACATGGGTATATGGGTTATTTTGGATGATTGACGTGTGTGTGAGTGTGTTGCAGGGATCGCCTCTATTTTTGCAGGTATGATTCTTGAGGTGGACATGAAAAGTAGATGCACGGATGGTTTGGACGTCTTGCATGAGACATTTGAAAAGATGCTATCTTGGAGCATGCAGATTCTAAGAGTGCATGACTAAGAAGGCATGATTGGTCCTGCGCTGGCGAAAAGGTGGAGATCCAAAAAGATGAAGATGGAGATATAGGGAAGGACGATGGTCATAAATTGATCACGATCGTTTTCGGCTTCTAAGATTGCGATTGAGATTGGGATTGGGATTGAGATTGTGATTGTGATTGACATTGGGATTGAGATCAGCTCGGGGGTGGTCGGGTGGATGAGGCTTCACATTGAAGCTATTTGACAGATTTTGTAACGCATATCAGAACTACTTGTAAATCAGCACAGATAATAAAATTCTCTGTCTTCTTGTTCTGCATATGCTTTGTTTTTTTTTCTTTATATATTGTGGCCGAAATCTATTATTTGGTGTGAGATTGTGATTGTGATTGAAGATTAGAATACTTGTTACAAGTGGTATCAGAGTTTAGTTAAGTGCTTTGCATATCCTATTGAAGATTCAACATGGGTTGGTTTAGATGAGTTTATGGAACATTATCCTTCTTTCCAACTTTGAGGACAACGTTCTTAAAAGTGGGGGAGAATTCTAAGATGCAACATTGATTTTTTCAAAAAAAATAACATGTATATAATAATGAAATTTTATGTTTAGGATATTCTGATAATGTCTGCAAAATTTTGTAGCAATAAGTTTTTACATTCTCTCTCTAGAAAGTTGTCGGATGAAATTTGTGTGTTAAATTTGAGCATGAAGATGAAGGAATCTCAAAAAGTGTTATATGAGAGAAAGGTAGAGTATTCTTATTAGAAAAACTTTGCATGATTGAATTTATTGTAGTTCCTATGTTTTATGTCTCATTTGGTCCCATGAGGATAGGTTAATGAAGAGATTTCTCATGTTTTTTCATCTCTCTCTAGAATTTTCGATTTTCCAGGGCCCAAAAGTGAGATCTGGAAGGAGATTTGTACCTGAGGCATCTCTAATACTATTGTGCAGACTGAAGAACTGAATATTTTTGTGTCTCACGAGGCTAAACTAATTCTTCACTCTTTTTGACTTACAGGGCTTGGAAAGTGCCGTTTTCCAACAATAAAAAAAAGGAAGTCTTCATTCATCTTATTCATGTTCGTGGATTTAGAAAACGCACATGGGTATATTTGTTATTTTGGGTGATTTACGTGTGTGTGGGTGTGTTGCAAGGATCGCTTGTATTTTTGTAGGTACAATTCTTGAGGTGGACATTAAAAGTAGATGCATGGATGGTCTGGAAGTCTTGCGTGAGACATGCGAAAAGACGCTATCTTGGTTCATGCCCATTCTAAGAGTGCATGACTAGGAAGGCGTGATTGATCATGTGTTGGCGAAAAGGTGGAGATCCAAAAAGATGAAGATGGAGATATAGGGAAGGACGATGGTCGTACATTGATCACGATCGTTTTCGGCTTCTGAGATTGCGATTGAGATTGGGATTAGGATTGAGATTGTGATTGTGATTGAGATTGGGATTGAGATTAGGTTGGAGGTGGTCGGGTGGATGAGGCTTCACATTGAAGCTATTTGACAGATTTTGTAATGCACATCAAAACTACTTGTAAATCTGCACAGATAATAAAATTCTCTCTCTTCTTGTTTGATGGAGAGTGTTAATCTCCAAAAGAACAAGTTACTCTTGTATTTAGAGCACCTCTATAACAAGCATAACTCAGACCTTCACCAATTTTAGAAGATCAATACTCAATTGTCAAATTCTTGAACAAACTGTGAAGAAGGAGATTACACAGAAAGTCTGCTGCACATAATTCACTCATTGACTTATCAAATGTGTAAAGTTTTTGATAAAACTTTGTACGAGGTGTCGTCTATAGATTGCGCACCTTCTCCAAGTTGAATCACTCCAAAAGATTCAGTAAATCTTGAGAAATAACTTCAACAAGTCACCTATGTCTAAAACTGTTCTTCTGAGAAGTCGATTTAGACACCTATGACTTTAAACCTTTGGTTCTCTCAATCTAGAACCCGTTTCTACAAATGCTTTTAGCCACAAGTAGCTTATCTTCCAACTTAAAGATTGAGTGCTTGCTTGCTTAAAACTTTACACTGTGGAAGGATAATTGATCAAAACATTCGTATCATTTTGCACCTCCTGTAAGTTCACTTCTTCCCATTCACATATGCAAATGTTCCTACACTTAATTCTCTCAGCCTGATCACAATTGAAAGCTGAAAATTTGTACAAAAGTCGACTACCTATAGACTTAGACTTGTACAAAAGCATTTCACAAAATATCTAACACAGAAGGAGAAAACACAAAAATATCAGGCGCAACACTTTCTTCATTTCGGAGAAAAATTACAACTGAGTGATGAGAGAGTCTTGAATCACTTCCAAGATGTCTAATGACACATACAACTTCTGATTACTCTATTCTCATGCTCTCTCATACTTTCCTTGACATTTTCCAAAGTATATATAGACAAAAATTTACAAGCTAATGACTACTCAAAGATATAAGTGAACTATCTATGAAATAATGTACATATGTGTACACATCTTCCAAATTCTGAATGTGTCCTTCCTTCATGCTTCACAACTTGTTCTCTTCTCAAATCCTTGACTTCATTTCCATGTCAAAACATCAATTGGTGATTTTCCTGCACCAACAGCTCCCCCTCAATCATCAATTGAGGTTTTCTCTATCTTCTTTATGCCTGCCATGTCTTTGAATTTTTGTAGCTTTGGTCCATCCAAGCTTTTGGTAAGCATATCAGCTATCTGATCTTTTGTTGAAGTATGTATGACTTCAATCTCTTTATCCATCATCTTCTCTCTCAGAAAGTGATACTGAATCTCAATGTGTTTAGTCCTTGCATGAAACACAGGATTAGCAGCTAAATACAATGAGCTCATGTTATCTCCATAAATGATAGGTGTACTCTGTATGGTGTTCAACTCTTCATGAGAGTCTTAAGCCATAACACTTCCTTTGCAGCTTCAACCATACTTTTGTACTCGGCTTTTGTAGATGATAAAGCAACTGTGTGTTGCTTCTTTGAACACCAAGAGATTAACTTATCTCCCACATAACACAAGTATCCATATGTTGATCTTCTATCATCAGGATTACCTGCCCAATCTGCATCACTATATATTTTGATGTTTGTATCCGATGTAAAACCATAATACAAACCCTCTTTGAGTGTACCCTTAATGTACCTCAACACTCTTTGACCTGCAATCCAATGTTCTTTCCTAGGACAATGCATGAATTGAGACAAAACTCCAACTGCATATGATAAATCAGGCCTAGTTAATGTAGCATAGATAAAACTACCAATCAAACTCTGATATAGCTTCATATCCTTGAATTCTTCTCCACCATATCTACTCAATTTGTGATTCACCTCCATTGGAGTAGGTGCTACCCTGCAATCATTCATTTTAAACTTGATTAATAAGTTTCTCAAATACCTTTCTTGAGTCACGTACACTCCATGTTGAGTGTATGAAATCTCCGTACCCAAGAAATATGACAAGTCTCCCAAGTCACTGATTTTGAACTCTTTCTCCATTTGCTTCTTTAGGCTTTGAATGCCTTTCTCATCTGTACCTGTAAGAATTATATCATCAACATATATGCACATGTAAATGAACCCATCATCACTTGCTTTAACAAGCAAGCTACTATTTGCCTTAGATACTTGAAATCCAAGTTCTTTCAAGAACTTCACAAGTCTATAATTCCATGCCCTTGGGGCCTGCTTCAAACCATACAAAGCTCTCTTGAGCTTACATACATGATCTGGATACCTTCCATCTCTGTATCCTTGAGGTTGCTCCATGAAAACATCATCTGAAATGTAACCATTTAAAAAAGCATTCTTCACATCTAATTGACATAATTTCCAACCTTTACATGCAGCAATGGCTATGAGTGTCCAGATGGTTGTCATCTTTGCCACACGACTATAGGTCTCATCATAATCAATACCATATGTTTGAGCAAACCCTTTCACAACAAGTCTAGCTTTATACCTAGACACACTTCCATATGCAAACCTCTTAGTCTTGTAGACCCATTTGCATCCAATGATCTTCTGATTATCTGGTTTAGGAACCAAATCCCATGTCTTATTCTCCATTAATGCATCATATTCTTCCTGCATAGCTTTTTCCCAATTTTCCTTACCTTTTGCCTCTTCATATGTAGAAGGGTCTTCATCTGCCTTTATCATGTAAGCATAACTTACCTTTTTGCCTTTCTTTTGACTCACAACTTCTTCATTACCTGTATTAATATTGATTGTACTTGCATACCAAGTACCTTGCTCACCAAATGTAACATCTTTTGATACAACAAATTGTTTTGTGGATGGACTCCACAACCTATATCCCATCTGCTTATCATCATAACCAATGAATACATACTTTTCAGCTTTAGGTTCTAACTTGTGTCTTAATTGTGATGGCACATATGCATATGCCAAACATCCAAATACTTTGCAATGATCCAAGGTAGGTCTCTTACCCCCACATCCCTCATATGGTGTCATACCCTGCAAAGCTTTACATGGTAGCCTATTGACCAAATAAGTAGTTGTATTTACAGCCTCAGCCCACAAGTAATTAGGGCAATTTTTCTCCTTCATCATTGACCTTGCAAACTCAACAAGAGTTCTATTTCTTCTCTCTACTACACCATTTTGTTGAGGAGAGTACCTGCAAGTGATTTCCCTTTTTATACCTGCATTCCACAAGTAATCACTGAACTCATTAGAAAAATACTCTCCCCCTCCATCTGACCTTAGTCTCTTCAATTTATGGCCTATAATTCTTTCTGCATACACATGATAATGTTTGAATGTATTGAATACCTCTGACTTATCTTTGATCACATAGATAGTGATCCATCTGGTAGCATCATCAATATAAATCACATAGTACCTTGAACCATTTATACTGAAATCCTTTGATGGTCCCACACATCTCTGTGTACCAACTCAAGCTTCTCTGAATACATAAAACCATGCTTGGAGTAAGATTGCTTATGAGCCTTACCTAATTGACATGCCTCACATCTGTATGTCATATGTTGACCTACAACATTAAGCAATCCAAGCACTGAACCATTGTTAATCATATCTTTGATACCTCTTTCATTGAAGTGTCCAAGCCTCTTGTGCCAAAGATCTAACTCAGAGATCTTATGTCCTCCATAAGTGAACAAGGCATGACCAACATTACCTTGAATCTTCAATGTGAACAACCTTCCTTCTTTCTTCCCTGAAACAATTTGTTTATACCCATTGCTAGGGTCTTCCACAAACACTCCTTCATTAGTGAATCTAACTTCATAACCTTTTTCAACAATTTGTCCTACACTTATCAGATGCTTAGGAATTGTAGGAACATACAAGACCTTACTCAAGAGAATACTTCCATCCTTGGCCTTCACTGATCCAATTGACTTCACATTGTGCTTTGTATTGTCACCTGTTTGAACAACATGATTAGATACCTTATTTTCCAAATCAGTCATCAATGCTATGTTACCACTTAGGTGATTGCTACACCCTGAGTCAATGTAGAAGACTCTTTGGTCTTCACTTTGCCTTTCACAAGTTGCATTCATTATCAATGTTGAATCCTCCTTCTGATATGAAGCATAATTGTAGTAGGTATTATTGTATTGTTGACTTTGGAATCCTCTTCCTGCATTTCTTCCAAAGTAACCCCTACTACCTCTTCCTCTGAAGTTACCTCTTTGATTTCTGCCACCTCTTCCTCTTGAATTAAAATTCTGATTATATCCACCATTACTCTGATTATTATGCCAACAATCATTAGCTAAGTGATTTGTCTTACCACAAATCCAGCAAGCTTTGACTCCATCTTTATTATTCCTGCCTCTTCCTCTACCTTTGCCACCTCCTCTTCCTCTTAGGAAGTTGGCTTGACTAGTTGTGCTTTCATCTTCATTTGCTTGTTGCTTCCCTTTGCTATTTTTCTTCTTATCCTTTGAGTACATTGCGTGACCTGTACTCTTGTCACCTTCACCTTTGACATCCTGCTCAAAGGTTAACATATGTCCTAGCAACTGATTTAAGTCAGGAGTAAAATGATCAAGTGATAATTCACTAGACAAAATGAATGGCTTCCATTTGTCATCACCTCTCAAACCTGTGAGGATTTGCCTTACCAATTTATCCTCCTCAATGTCTTCATCAACAGCTCCTAATGCATCTGCAATGTCCTTCATTTTGGTTACATAATCTGAGATGGATTGAGAGGCCTTCTTCTTGAATGTAGTAAATTCTTCCCACAAGGATGCCTTCCTAGACTTTGTAGTATTTTGGAAATGCTCCTCCAAAGCATTCCATATATCACTTGCACTTTCAAGGCCTCTAATGTGAGGTAGCAAGTAATCATTGACTACCATATAGATAATGCTCCTAGCTTGAGCATCTCTCTTCATCCAATTCTTCAAATCTGATAATTCCTCCCTAGTTGGAACACTTGGATCTCTGAATTGAGGCTTTTCTTCTTCACCTGTAATATAACCTATCAAGTCTTTGCTCATTAGATGAGCTTCCATCCTCATTGACCATGCTGGATAGTTCTCTCTATCCAATTTCTCTATCTGAAGAGAATCTCCCATCCTTTCTTCACCTGTATATTGAATTCTTCAATCTTTATGAGTAATAGATGTACCTTTACTTAGAATAATACTCCTTTTGTCTTCCTTGGTGTCGTATGAACTTCTTCTCAAGCTTTATCCTCAAGCTTTCACCTTTTGAACCTTCAGATGTTCAATTCTTTGCACCTGCAGCAGTCGAGGTCTTCCTTCCTTCAATTCTGATGCTTCCTGCTCTGATACCACTGATGGAGAGTGTTAATCTCCAAACAAACAAGTTACTCTTGTCTTTAGAGCACCTCTATAACAAGAATAACTCAGACCTTCACCAATTTTAGAAGATCAATACTTAATTGTCAAATTCTTGAACAAACTGTGAAGAAGGAGATTACACAAAAAGTCTGCTGCACATAATTCACTCATTGCCTTATCAAATGTGTAAAGTTTTTTATAAAACTTTGTATGAGGTGTTGTCTATAGATTGTGCACCTTCGCCAAGTTGAATCACTCCAAAAGATTCCGTAAATCTTGAGAAATAACTTCAACAAGTCACCTATGTCTAAAACTGTTCTTCTGAGAAGTCGATTTAGACACCTATGACTTTAAACCTTTGGTTCTCTCAATCTAGAACCCGTTTCTACAAATGCTTTTAGCCACAAGTAGCTTATCTTCCAACTTAAAGATTCAATGCTTTCTTGCTTAAAACTTTACACTGTGGAAGGAGAATTGATCAAAACATTCGTATCAAAATTTGCACCTCCTGTAACTTCACTTCTTCCCATTCACATATGCAAATGTTCCTACACTTATTTCTCTCAGCTTGATCACAATTGAAAGCTGAAAATTTGTACAGAAGGCCATTACCTATAGACTTAGACTTGTACAAAAGCATTTCACAAAAGATCTAACACAGAATGAGGAAACTCAGAAATATCGGGCGCAACACTTTCTTCATTTTTGAGAAAAATTACAACTGAGTGATGAGAGAGTCTTGAATCACTTCCAAGATGTCTAATGACACATACAACTTCTGATTACTCTATTCTCATGCTCTCTCATACTTGCCCCGACATTTTCCAAAGTATATATAGACAAAAATTTACAAGCTAATGACTACTCAAAGATATAAGTGAACTATCTCTGAAATAATGTACATATGTGTACACATCTTCATGCTTCACAACTTGTTCTCTTCTCAAATCCTTGACTTCATTTCCATGTCAAAACATCAATTGGTGATTGTCCTGCACCAACATTGTTCTCCATATGCTGTGTTTTTTTTCTTTATATCTTGTTGTGCCGAAATCTATTATTCGGTGTGGGATTGTGATTGTGAATGAAGATTAGAAGACTTGTTACAAGTGGTATCAGAGTTTAGTTAAAGTGGCTTGCATATCCTATTGAAGATTCAACATGGGTTGATTTAGATGAGTTTATGGAACATTATCCTCCTTTCCAACTCTGAGGATAGAGTTCTTAAAAGAGGGGGAGAATTGTAAGATGCCACATTGATTTTTCCAAAAATAAAAAAGTGTACCTAATAATGAAATTTTATGTTTAGGATATTATGATCGTCTGCAAAATTTTATAGCAATAGGTTTTTACCTTCTCTCTCTAGAAAGTTGTCGGATGAAATTTATGTGTAAAATTTGAGCATGAAGATGAAGGAATCTGAAAGAGTGTTGTATGAGAGAAAGGTATAGTATTCTTAGTATAAAAACTTTGCCTGATTGAAATTTTTGGAGTTCCTATGTTTTATGTCTCATCTGGTCCCATGAAGATAGGTTAATGAAGAGATTTTTCATGTTTTTTCATCTCTCTCTAGAATTTTTGATTTGAAAGGGCCCAAAAGTGAGATCTGGAAGCAGATTTGGACTTGAGGCATCTCTAACACTATTGTACAAATTGAAAAATTCAATATTTTTTTGTCTCACGAGCTTAAGCTAATTCCTCATTGATTTTGACTTACATGGCTTGGAGAGTGCCGTTTTCCAATAATAATAAAAAAAAAGAAGCCTTCATTCATCTTATTCATGTTTGTGGATTTAGAAAATGCACATGGGTATATGGGTTATTTTGGGTGATTGATGTGTGTGTGAGTGTGTTGCAGGGATCGCCTCTATTTTTGCAGGTACAATTCTTGAGGTGGACATGAAAAGTAGATGCATGGATGGTTTGGAAGTCTTGCATGAGACATGCAAAAAGGCGCTATCTTGGGGCATGCAGATTCTAAGAGTGCATGACTATGAAGGCATGATTAGTCGTGCGATGGCGAAAAGGTGGAGATCAAAAAGACGAAGATGGAGATATAGGGAAGGATGATGATCGTATATTGATCACAATCATTTTCAGCTTCTGAGATTGCGATTGAGATTGGGATTGGGTTTGAGATTGTGATTGTGATTGAGATTGGGATTGAGATCAGCTCGGGGGTTGTCGGGTGGATGAGGCTTCACATTGAAGCTATTTGACAGATTTTGTAACGCACATCAAAACAACTTGTAAATCTGCACAGATAATAAAATTCTCTCTCTTCTTGTTCTACATATGCTCTGTTTTTTTTTTTTTATATTTTGTTGTGCCGAAATCTATTATTTGGTATGGGATTGTGATTGTGATTGAAGATTAGAAGACTTGTTACAAGTGGTATCAGAGTTCAGTTAAGTGGTTTGCATATCCTATTGAAGATTCAACATGGATTGGTTTAGATGAGTTTAGGGAACAATATCCTTCTTTCCAACTTGGAGGACAAAGTTCTTAAAAGATGGCGAGAATTGTAAGATGCCACATTGATTTTTCCAAAAATAAAAAATATATAGGTAATGAAAAATTGATGTATGAGAGAAAGGTAGAGTATTCTTAGTAGAAAAACTTTGCGTGGTTGAATTTTTTCTAGTTCCTATGTTTTATGTCTCATTTGGTCCCATGAAGATAGATTAATGAAGAGATTTCTCATTTTTTTCATCTCTCTAGAATTTTCGATTTTGTAGGGCCCAAAAGTGAGATCTGGAAGTAGATTTGGACCTGAGGTGTCTTTAAAACTATTGTACAGATTGAATTACTGAATATTTTTGTGTCTCACGAGCTTAAGCTAATTCCTCACTGTTTTTGAGTTACAGGGCTTGGAAAGTGCCGTTTTCCAACAATAATAAAAAAAAAGAAGCCTTTATCCATCTTATTCATGTTCGCGGATTTAGAAAATGCACATGGGTATATGGGTTATTTTGGGTGATTGATGTGTGTGTGAATGTGTTCGAGGGATCGCCTCTATTTTTTCAGGTACGATTCTTGAGGTGGACATGAAAAGTAGATGAATGGGTAGTCTGGAAGTCTTGCATGAGACATGCGAAAAGATGCTATCTTGGAGCATGCAGATTTTAAGAGTGCATGACTAGGAAAGCATGATTGGTCATGCGCTGGCGAAAAGGTGGAGATCCAGAAAGACGAAGATGGAGATATAGGGAAGGACGATGGTCGTACATTGACCACGATCGTTTTTGGCTTCTGAGATTGCGATTGAGATTGGAATTGGGATTGAGATTGTGATTATGATTGAGAATGGGATTGATATCAACTCGGGGGTGGTCGGGTGGATGAGGCTTCACATTGAAGCTATTTGGCCGATTCTGTAACGCACATCAGAACTTCTTGTAAATCTGCCTA
Source organism: Ceratopteris richardii (assembly GCA_020310875.1). Taxonomy (NCBI): domain Eukaryota; kingdom Viridiplantae; phylum Streptophyta; class Polypodiopsida; order Polypodiales; family Pteridaceae; genus Ceratopteris; species Ceratopteris richardii. The sequence continues at coordinate 123,911,589 of CM035414.1, forward strand.
GATGATAAAATTCTCTCTCTTCTTGTTCTGCATATGCTTTGTTTTTTTTCTTTATATCTTATTGTGCCGAAATCTATTATTCACTGTGGGATTGTGATTGTGATTCAAGATTAGAAGACTTGTTACAAGTGGAATCAGAGTTTAGTTAAGTGGTTCGCATATCCTATTGAAGATTCAACATGGATTGGTTTAGATGAGTTTATGGAACATTATCCTTCTTTCCTGCTCTGAGGACAGAGTTCTTAAAAGAGGGGGAGAATTGTAAGATGCCACATTGATTTTTCCAAAAAAAAAGTATAGGTATTAATGAAATTTTATATTTAGGATATTCTGATCATGTATGCAAAATTTTGTAGCAATAAGTTTTTACGTTCTCTCTCTAGCAAGTTGTCGGATGAAATTTGTGTATTAAATTTGAGCGTGAAGATGAAGGAATATGAAAAAGTGTTGTATGAGAGAAAGGTAGAGTATTCTTAGTAGTAAAAATTTGCCTGGTTGAAATTTTTGTAGTTCCTATGTTTTATGTCTCATTTGCTCCCATGAAGATAGGTTAATAAAGAGATTTTTCATATTTTGTCATCTCTCTCTAGAATTTTCGATTTTGCAAGGCCCAAAAGTGAGATCTAGAAGCAGATTTGGACCTCATGCATCTCTAACACTATTGAATGGATTGATAAATTGAATATTTTTGTGGATCACAAGCTTAAGCTAATTCCTCACTCTTTTTGAGTTACAAGGCTTGAAAAGTGTCGTTTTCCAACAATTTAAAAAAAAAGAAGCCTTCATTCATCTTACCGATGTTCGCGGATTTGGAAAACGCACATGGGTATATGGGTTATTTTGGGTGGTTGACATGTGTGTGAGTGTGTTGCAGGGATCGCCTCTATTTTTGCAAGCATGATTCTTGAGGTGGACATGAAAAGTAGATGCATGGGTGGTTTGGAAGTCTTGCATGAGACATGCGAAAAGACGCTATCTTGGAGCATGCACATTCTAAGAGTGCATGACTAGGAAGGTATGATTGGTCATGCGTTGGCGAAAAGGTGGAGATCCAAAAAGAGTATTAGAGTTACCTCAGGTCCAAGCTCTGTAACCTGAGGCAACTCTAATACTCTTTTACAGATTGAAAAACTGAATATTTTTGTGTCGCACGAGCTTAAGCTTATTCCTCACTGTTTTTGAGTTACAGGGCTTGGAAAGTGCCGTTTTCCAATAATTAAGAAAAAATTGAAGCCTTCATTCATCTTATTCATGTTCCCCGATTTAGAAAACGCACATGGGTATATGGGTTATTGTATGTGACTGACGTGTGTGTGAGTGTGTTGCAGGGATCCCCTCTATTTTTGTAGGTACGATTCTTGAGGTGGACATTAAAAGTAGATGCATGGGTGGTCTGGAAGCCTTGCATGAGACATGTGAAAAGACGCTATCATGGAGCATGAAGATTGTAAGAGTGCATGACTAGGAAGGCGTGATTGGTTGTGCGTTGGCGAAAAGGTGGAGATCCAAAAAGATAAAGATGGAGATATAGGGAAGGACGATGGTCGTACATTGATCAGGATCGTTTTCAGCTTCTGAGATTACAATTGAGATTGGGATTGGGATTGTGATTGTGATTAAGATTGGGATTGAGATCAGGTCAGGGGTGGTCGGGTGGATGAAGCTTCACATTGAAGCTATTTGATAGATTTTGTAACGCACATCAGAACTACTTGTAAATCTGCGCAGATAATAAAATTCTCTCTTCTTATTCTGCATATGCTCTGTTGTTTTCTTTATATCTTGTTGTGTCCAAATCTATTATTCGGTGTGGGATTGTGATTGTGATTGAAGATTAGAAGACTTGTTACAAGTGGTATCAGAGTTTAGTTAAGTGGTTTGCATATCCTATTGAAGATTCAACATGGGTTGGCTTACATGAGTTTATGGAACATTATCCTTCTTTCTAACTCTTAGCACATAGTTATTAAAAGAGAGGGAGAATCGTAAGATGCCACATTGATTTTTCCCAAAACAAAATGTATAGGTAATAATGAGATTTTATGTGTAGGATATTCTGATCATGTTACAAAGTTTTATAGCAATAAGTTTTTACATTCTCTCTCTAGAAAGTTGTCGGATGAAATTTGTGTGCTAAATTTAGCATGAAGATGAAGGAATCTGAAAAAGTGTTGTATGAGAGAAAGGTAGAGTATTGTTAGTAGAAAAAATTTGCCTGATTGAATTTTTTGTAGTTCCTATGTTTTATGTCTCATTTTGTCCCATGAAGATAGGTTAATGAAGAGATTTTTCATGTTTTTTCATCTCTCTTAAATTTTTGATTTTGCAGAGCCCAAAAGTGAGATCTAGAAGCAGATTTGGACCTGAGGCATCTCTAACACTATTGTATAGAATGAAAAACTAAATATTTTTGTGTTGGATGAGCTTAAGCTAATTCCTCACATTTTTTGAGTTATAGGGCTTGGAAAGTGCCGTTTTCCAACAATTAAAAAAAAAGAAGCCTTTATGCATCTTATTCATGTTCATAGATGTTGAAAACGCACATAGGTATATTTGTTATTTTGGGTGATTGACATGTGTGTGGATGTGTTGTAGGGATCGCCTCTATTTTTGGAGGTATGATGGTGGACATGAAAAGTAGATGCATGGGTGGTTTGGAAGTCTTGCATGAGACATGCGAAAAGACGTTATCTTGGAGCATGCAGATTCTAAGAGTACATGACTAGGAAGGCGTGATTGGTTGTGCGCTGGCGAAAAGGTGGAGATCAAAAAAGACAAAGATGGAGGTATAGGGAAGGACGATGGTCGTACATTGATCACAGTCGTTTTCCGCTTCTAAGATTGTGATTGAGATTGGGATTAGGATTGAGATTGCGATTGTGATTGGGATTGGGATTAGGATTGAGATTCCGATTGTGATTGAGATTGGGATTCAGATCAGCTCGGGGGTGGTCGGGTGGATGAGGCTTCATATTGAAGCTATTCGACACATTTTGTAATGTACATCAGAACTACTTGTAAATCTGCGTAGATAAAAAAATTTTCTCTCTTCTTGTTCTACATATGCTCTATTTTTTTTTCTTTATATCTTCTTGTGCCGAAATTTATTATTCGGTGTGGGATTGTGATTGTGATTGAAGATTAGAAGACTTTTTACAAGTGGTATCAGAGTTTAGTTAAGTGGTTTGCATACCCTATTGAAGATTCAACATGGGTTGGTCTAGATGAGTTTATAGAACATTATCCTTCTTTCCAACTCTAAGGACAAAGTTCTTAAAAGAGGGGGAGAATTGTAAGATGCCACATTGATTTTTAGAAAAAACAAACAAAATGTGTAGGTAATAATGAAATTTTATGTTTAGGATATTCTGATCATGTTTGCAAAATTTTGTAGCAATAAGTTTTTACATTCTCTCTCTAGAAAGTTGTCGGATGAAATTTTTGTGTTAAATTTGAGCATGAAGATGAAGGAATCTGAAAAAGTGTTGTATGAGAGAAACGTAGAGTATTCTTAGTAGAAAAAGTTTGCCTAATTGAATTCTTTGTAGTTCCTATGTTTTATGTCTCATTTGGTCCCATGAAGATAGGTTAATGAAGAGATTTTTCATGTTTTTTCATCTCTTTCTAGAATTTTTGATTTTGTAGGGCCCAAAAGTGAGATCTAGAAGCAGATTTGGACATAAGGCGTCTCTAACACTATTGTATAGATTGAAAAACTGAATATTTTTGTGTCTGACGAGCTTAAACTAATTCCTCAATGTTTTTGAGTTACAAGGCTTGGAAAGTGCCATTTTCTAACAATTAAAAATAAAAAAGAAGCCTTCATTCATCTTATTCATGTTTGCAGATTTAGAAAATGCACATGGGTATATGGGTTATTTTGGGTGATTGACGTGTGTGTGAGTGTGTTGCAGGGATCACTTCTATTTTTGCAGGTACGATTCTTGAGGTGGACATGAAAAGTAGATGCATGGGTTGTCTGGAAGTCTTGCATCAGACAAGGGAAAAGATGCTATCTTGGAGCATGCAGATTCTAAGAGTGCATGACTAGGAAGCCATGGTTGGTCGTGCGCTAGTGAAAAGGTGGAGATCCAAGAAGACAAAGATGGAGATATAGGGAAGGATGATGGTCGTACATTGATCACGATCGTTTTCGGCTTCTGAGATTGCGATGGAGATTGGGATTGGGATTGAGATTATGATTGTGATTGAGATTGGGATTGAGATGAGTTTGGGGGTGGTTGGGTGGATGACGTTTCACATTGAAGCTATCTGACATATTTTATAATGCACATGAGAACTACTTGTAAATCTGTGCAGATAATAAAATTCTCTCTCTTCTCATTCTGCATATGCTCTGTTTTTTTCTTTATACCTTGATGTGCCCAAATCTATTATTCGGTGTGGGATTGTGATTGTGATTTAAGATTAGAACACTTGTTACAAGTGGTATGAGAGTTTACTTAAGTGGTTTGCATATCCTATTGAAGATTTACCATGGGTTGGTTTAGATGAGTTTATGGAACATTATCCTTCTTTCCAACTCTGAGGACAAAGTTCTTAAAAGAGGGGGAGAATTGTAAGATGCCACATTGATTTTTCCAAAAAAAGAAAAGTGTAGGTAATAATGGAATTTTATGTTTAGGATATTCTGATCATATTTGCAAAATTTTGTAGCACCAAGGTTTTACATTCTCTCTCTAGAAAGTTATCATATAAAATTTAGGTGTTAATTTTGAGCATGAAGGAATCTGAAAAAGTATTGTATGAGAGAAAGGTAGAGTATTGTTAGTAGAAAAACTTTGCCTGATTGAATTTTTTGTAGTTCCTATGTTTTATGTCTCATTTGGTCCCATGAAGATAGGTTAATGAAGATATTTTTCATGTTTTTTCATCTCTCTCTAGAATTTTCGATTTTGCATGGCCCAAAAGTGAGATCTGGAAGCAGATTTGGACTTGAGGTGTCTCTAACACTTTTGCACAGATTGAAAAATTGAACATTTTTGTGTCTCACGAGCTTAAGCTATTTCCTCACTGTTTTTGAGTTACAAGGCTTGGAAAGTGCCATTTCCAACAATTAAAAAAATAAAGAAGCCTTCATTCATCTTATTCACGTTCGCGGATTTCGAAAACGCACATGGGTATATGGGTTATTTTGGGTGATTGAGGTGTGTGTGTGAGTGTGTTGCAGGGATCACCTCTATTTTTGCAGGTACTGAGGTGGACATGAAAAGTAGATGAATGGGTAGTCTGGAAGTCTTGCATGAGACATGTGAAAAGACGCTATCTTTAAGCATGGACATTCTAAGAGTGCATGCCTAGGAAGGCATGATTGGTCGTGCACTGGTGAAAAGGTGGAGATCCAAAAAGACGAAGATGGAGATATACGGAATGAGGATGGTCGTACATTGATCACGATTGTTTTCGGCTTTTGAGATTGCGATTGAGATGGGATTGGGATTGAGATTGTGATTGTGATTGTGATTGATATTGGGATTGAGATTGGGATTGAGATCAACTCGGGGGTGGTCCGGTGGATGAGGCTTCACATTGGAGCTATTTGATAGATTTTGTATTGCACATCAGAACTACTTGTAAATCTACACAGATAATAAAATTCTCTCTCTTCTTGTTCTGGATATGCTCTGTTTTTTTTCCTTATATCTTGTTGTGCCGAAATCTAGTATTCGGTGTGGGATTGTGATTGTGATTGAAGATAAGAAGACTTATTACAAGTGGTATCAGAGTTTAGTTAAGTGGATTGCATATCCTATTGAAGATTCAACATAGGTTGGTTTAGATGAGTTTATGGAACATTATTCTTCTTTCCAACTATGAGGAGAGAGTTCTTAAACGAGGGGGAGAACTGAAAGATGCCACATTGATTTTTCTAAAAAAGAAAAAGTGTAGGTAATAATTAAATTTTATGTTTAGGCTGGCGAAAAGGTGGAGATCCAAAAAGACAAAGATGGAGATATAGATAAGGACGATGGTTGTACATTGATCACGATCGTTTTTGGCTTCTGAGATTGCGATTGAGATTGGGATTAGGATTGAGATTGAGATTGTGATTGAGATTGTGATTAGGATTGAGATAAGAATTGAGATTGGGATTCTGATTGTGATTAGGATTGTGATTAAGATTGAGATTGTGATTGTGATTGAGATTGGGATTGAGATCAGCTCGAGGGTGGTCGGGTGCATGAGGCTTCACATTGAAGCTATTTGATAGATTTTGTAACGCATATCAAAGCTACTTGTAAATCTATGCAGATAATAAAATTCTCTCTCTTCTTGTTCTGTATATGCTCTATTTTTTTATCTTTATATCTTATTGTGCCAAAATTTATTATTCAGTATGGGATTATGATTGTGATTGAAGATTAGAAGACTTCTTAGAAGTGGTATCAAAGTTTAGTTAAGTGGTTTGTATATCCTATTGAAGATTCAACATGGGTTAGTTTAGATGATTTTATGGAGCATTATCCTTCTTTCCAACTCTAAGGATAAAGTTCTTAAAAGAGGGGGAGAATTGTAAGATGCCACATTGATTTTTCCAAAAAAAAAAATTGTGTAGGTAATAATGAAATTTTATGTTTAGGACATTCTGATCATATCTGCAAACTTTTGTAGCAATAAGTTTTTACATTCTCTCTCTAGAAAGTTGTCGGATGTTGTGTGTTAAATTTGAGCATGAAGATGAAGGAATCCGAAAAAGTGTTGTATGAGAGAAAGGTAGAGTATTCTTAGTTGAAAAACTTTGTCTGTTTGAATTTATTATAGTTCCTATGTTTTATGTCTCATTTGGTCCCATGAAGATAGGTTAATGAAGAGATTTTTCATGTTTTTCATCTCTCTCTAGAATTTTCAATTTTGGAGGGCCTAAAAGTGAGATCTAGAAGCAGATTTGGACCTGAGGCATCTCTAACACTATTGTACAGATTGAAAAAGTGAATGTTTTTGTGTATCACGAGCTTAAACTAATTCCTCAATGTTTTTGAGTTAGGAGGCTTGGAAAGTGCCATTTTCAACCAATTAAAAAAAAAGAAGCCTTCATTCATCTTATTCATGTTTGCGGATTTAGAAAACGCACATGGGTATATGGGTTATTTTGGGTGATTGACGTGTGTGTGAGTGTGTTGTAGGGATCACCTGTATTTTTGTAGGTACCATTCTTGAGGTGGACATGAAAAGTAGATGCATGGGTGGTCTGGAAGTCTTGCATGAGACATGCTAAAAGACGCTATCTTGGAGCATGCAGATTCTAAGAGTGCATGACTAGGAAGGCGTGATTGGTCGTGCACAGGCAAAAAGGTGGAGATCCAAAAAGACGAAGATGGAGATATAGGGAAGGATGATGGTCGTACATTGATCGCGATCGTTTTCGGCTTCTGAGATTGCGATTGAGATTGGGATTGGGATTGAGATTGTGATTGCGATTGAGATTGGGATTGGGATTGAGATTGTGATTGTGATTGAGATTGGGATTGAGATTTGCTCGGGTGTGGTCGGGTGGATAGGGCTTCACATTGAAGCTATGTGACATATTTTATAATGCACATCAGAACTACTTGTAAATCTGCGCAGATAATAAAATTCTCTCTCTTCTTGTTTTGCATATGCTCTGTTTTTTTTCTTTATATGTTGTTGTGCCAAAATCTATTATTCGGTGTGGGATTGTGATTGTGATCGAAGATTAGAACACTTGTTACAAGTGGTATCAGAGTTTAGTTAGGTGGTTTGCATATCCTATTGAAGATTCAACATGGGTTGATTTAGATGAATCTATCGAACATTATCCTTCTTTCCTTCTCTGAGGAGAGACTTCTTAAAAGAGGGGGAGAATTGTAAGATGCTACATTGATTTTTCCAAAAAAGAAAAAATGTAGGTAATAATGAGATTTTATGTTTAGGATATTCTGATCACATCTACAAAATTTTGTAGCAATAAGTTTTTACATTCTCTCTCTAGAAAGATATCGGATAAAATTTATGTGTTAAATATGACCATGAAGATGAAGGAATCTAAAAAAGTGTTGTATGAGAGAAAGGTAGAGTATTGTTAGTAGAAAAACTTTGCCTGATTGAATTTTTTGTAGTTCCTATGTTTTATGTCTCATTTTCTCCCATGAAGATAGGTTAATGAAGAGATTTTTCATGTTTTTTATCTCTCTAGAATTTGCGATTTGCATGGCCCAAAAGTGAGATCTGAAAGCAGATTTGGACGTGAGGCATCTCTAACAATATTGTACAGATTGAAAAACTAAATATTTTTGTGTCTCACAAGTTTACGCTAATTCCTCACTGTTTTTGAGTTACAAGGCTTATAAAGTGCCGTTTTCCAACAATTGAAAAAAAAAGAAGCCTTCATTCATTTTACTCATGTTCGCGGATTTTGAAAATACATATGGGCATATGGGTTATTTTGGGTGATTTCCGTGTGTGTGAGTGTGTTGCAAGGATCGCCTCTATTTTTGTAGGTACGATTCCTGAGGTGGAAATGAAAAGTAGATGCATGCGTAGTCTCGAAGTCTTGCATGAGACATGGGAAAAGACGCTATGTTGGAGCATGGAGATTCTAAGAGTGCATGACTAGGAAGGCGTGATTGGTCGTGCGTTGGTGAAATGGTGGAGATCCAAAAAGGCGAAGATGGAGATATAGGGAAGGAAGATGGTTGTACATTGATCACGATTGTTTTCGGCTTCTTAGATGAGATTGGGATTCAGATTGAGATTGTGATTTTGATTGTGATTGAGATTGGGATTGAGATCAGCTCGGGGCTGGTCGGGTGGATGAGGCTTCACATTGAAGCTATTTGATAGATTTTATATTGCATATCGGAACTACTTGTAAATCTGCCCAGATAATAAAATTCTCTCTCTTCTTGTTCTGCATATGCTCTATTTTTTTGCTTTATATCTTGTTGTGCCGAAATCTATTATTCGGTGTGGGATTTTGATTATGATTGAAGATTAGAACACTTGTTACAAGTGGTATCAGTGTTTAGTTAAGTGGTTTGCATATCCTATTGAAGATTCAACATGGGTTGGTTTAGATGAGTTTATGGAACATTATCCTTGTTTCCACCTCTCACAACATAGTTCTTAAAAGAGGGGGAGAATTGTAAGATGCCACATTGATTTTCCAAAAAAAAAGTGTGTAGGTAATAATGAAATTTTATGTTTAGGATATTATGATCATGTCTGCAAAATTTTGTAGCAATAAGTTTTTACATTCTCTCTAGAAAGTTGTCAGATGAAAATTTGTGTGTTAAATTTGAGCATGAAGATGAAGATGTGTTCCTCGAGTAGCTTTGATGTGAAACTTTTTCGTACATATGGGCACTTTTTACTACAGTGTTGGCTAGAGGTTTTTTCCTCATGTTACCACATACATGATTTACTCATATGTGGTGTTACTTTGTTCTTGGGAATATTATTCAACTCTTACTTCAGTTCTGATCATCATTCAATAGAGAGAGTTGTTCCAACCATCCATCTTCTTTGTGTGTCTTGCTACATTTGTGGTCCTTGTGTGTGCTTCTTGTCTTCTACACACACCCAACATGCCTCTCCATATGAATGGTAAGGAAGCAATTTGTACATTAAAATATTTCTAAGTTTTTTTATGACTCAGAAAATTTCTCAATGCAAAGCTTTTTAACATGGGCCCAATATCATGTATATAGTGATATAGAGAACCTATAATATCCATAATAACTCTAAGATATGCTTAGAGAATATCAATTTCAAAAGGTTCTAAAGAAAATAAATCACAAGAAAAATAGATTCAACTCTCTTTTGTAGGATTTCCCATCTATCTAAAGTAAGATGGAACTTTAATATGGTTCTAAAAGTTTCATGACCACATGGATACAAAATAGAGTATAAAAGTTCAATCTATATTTTCTTTCACCAAAAGGAATGGTGTAAAATACCCAAGGCATCATGAAACTTTGAGAACTCCCTCCTTCTAGAAGATCTTCCAAGTTAATTTAAGGCTTTATTCATTGAAGAGACTTACATCTCAAGAGGAAAACCAAGACAAGTTTTCTTTAGGAAATGTAATTGTTTGTAATGAAGGGGCATAAAATTCTTAAGGTACAAATAGGAAATGGAAGGATGTACCTTAACTTTATTATTTAATTAGCCTTGAAGATAAAGCCACCTCTCCTAACACAAATGAACATGAACTTGTATTTTTTGGGAACACAAGAATTCCCAACAATGAAGAAGAAGTTCATAAATATGTTAGGATAGGTGTTCATCGAGATGCCTATACAAGATGTTTTATTGAATACTAAACCTAGAATCCTATCTAATACATCTTCTTCTGAAAGATACTCCCAAGCATCAGATAATCATACGAGTAATGGATTGTGGACAATTAACATAAGTCAGAATGTTTGACTCTCGAATTTTGAATTAAGCTAGAAACTTTATACTTTTTGAGGATGAAAACTCTTCAAAAGGGGGAAGAAAGTACCAAAACTGACAAAAACTGGTACAATTGATTCCATCATGGATCTAGATTATGGGCTAGAGCAAAGAAGAAGTTTCTTAGAAAGAAACTCCATGACATGTTGAAGTCAGTGAAAATTGGGATCCCATCAAGATCACAAAATATTTTAAAAAAGTGGTTGCAACCAAAAGATTGAAGAAAGAATGCCAAAGGCTATAATTCTCTAAAGGAAGTAAGAATGAGAGATAAAAATTTAAATTCCAAGCATGTAGTCTGCAACCATGACAAATGGTACTTAAGTTTGTAGAGGGTGAAACTTGTATTTACCTATCCGTAAAGGGATTTTGAGGGAAATTCAAAAGCATTTGAAGATGTTGGGAGTTAAGTAGTAGAGAGATTCATTGAAAAGCCCTAGGATAACTATTTAAAGGAATTTAAAAGATAAGATAAGTATTTCAAGAAAGGAATCTAAAAGATAAGAATAATCTTTTGTCACCACACGTTGGTTGAGCATGAAATGACTAGATCTTGAGTATGATTCAAGAAACTTAGGATCACACTCAAAACCTTGGAAAAAACGGATTGATGTTTATCCTATAAAAAAAAATAGAGCTTCCAAAATACAATGATATGACAATCTGAAAACATAAGATGATAATATGATCTTCAGTTGGACTCCCTAGAAACCTAATCAAGATGGAAACATGAAGGTAATTCCTTGACTTCAATTTTTGTGGAAAGGATTTAAGAAAAAGGTAGTCTATAGTTAGATGAAGCTTCTAGACTTTAAGATAAATATCATCCACACATTAGTGTTGGATACAAAGTATGGTGGTATGGAACATTGTCCTTTGCATTCACATCAATGTAGGAATGATGGTATGGGACATTAGACCTTGAGATGATAGGAATTTTTTAGACTTGGGCTCATGAATTTAAGTGAGAATCAATCCCAATGGGAATTGAAACTTCATAGAGAAAGATGAAGTATATCACGGTTATGAGTATGATTCGAAAACACTCCAAGTATCAATTAACTGGAAAGATTGAAGATCATGAAGTTGAAAATACTTTCCAAGATCTTCATAAAGGTTAGTACAATATCATTTAAGTTATGAGACTTCCAAGTAAGGATTTTTTAGTTCTTTTGCTACATGGATTTTTGAAGGGAAAGAACTTGGAAAGGTCCTTTTAAGCAAGGTAAGTTTGACTAAGTCAATCTAGAATAAAGCACTTTGTAGTATAGTTCTTTTGCTACTCTAGCCTTCGATGAGCTTCGCTTCACACAGAGAGATCCTTTTCTTGGTTCGCCTCCCAGCCACGCCCAAGCGTGAGAATCACGATAGAGAGCCATGATCCACGACCCTTCTTGCTTCCTATATTCTCTTAAGAGTGATCCTCTTCTATTCCTTCTTCTACCCATACATATGGAAAAAGCATGCATTTGATGCCATGTGGTGTACTCCTCTCAAGAGGTGTTCCCACCATGGACCATATAGTGATATGACACATTTAGTGGACAAATACCACTAAGTGAATCAATATCTTGACTCAAATTGATACACTTTAGTATAAAGGACTTTTCAAGAGGCTATGAATAGGATTGAGATAGTATAGTTGAAGTTAGAACAAGTTAGTCCAAAGAACCTTGTTGATAGTAAAACAAGTTGAATCGATCCTTTGAATTGAAGACATATACTATATTGGCATTCTAGCATAAAGAATTCTCAAGAGATTGAAAGGGATTAAATTAATAAGCAAGGTAGTTGAAGAAGCATTGTTCTAGGGTAAAGTTAAAACATCATCAACAGTTACAAAGTTCAGTGGCTCAAGACACTGATGCTTCATTGAGTTTTGTAGATGGGTGATGGTTTAACTTTACACAAAGAATATTTTTGAGAATTTGGTTTAATCTCACAAATATAGTAAGAATCCTTCAAAATCCTAGAGTTTTTGAGTCTCATTTGGTACACTTGAGCAAAGAACAACGCATGTCCAAAGTTGACTAGCTGCTAGGTTGTCACCAGGTGGAAACAATGTTTGAAGTTGCTACTTTGGATGCTCCCCAAAGTGAAATTGGAGGTAGACTATATATATGTAGAAAATACTCCAAGCAACACATATAAACAAAAATTCATTAAATCTGGACATCATATGGTACCTTTTCAAAGGGGTCAAAAATGCCCTCCTACATGATTTGTACTTTTCTTCTCTATGACTAGTTTCTTTTCCTTTTGTGGGAGAACATGTGTCTGCACCATCATGGGTAGTGCATCTGCTTCAAAGGAATAGATCTGGGTTTCAAACCTGATCACAATAGATGCTCATCAACTTTAGTTTTCTAGCTCAGTTTGAATGATGAGAGTAGATGAGCTCACATATAGAATTTGAAAGTGTTGTTCAACTATAGTGCTTGGAAGATTGCGTGGTTAGAGGAACTGTTACACAAGAGAAGGTCACAGGCTCATATCCTATGATCTGTATCTTTGAGCCTTGAAGAAATAATCTTTTTTTCTGCCAAAATTTGTAGAGAGACAAGATTTGAGAAATTTCCCCATAGGGAAAATAATCTCCTTCCAAATCATAAGGAAACCAAGAGTGTACTCCTAAGAAAATCTCCATGGATGATCAACATTAGGGAGATTATGATGAACTCATCAAGGTCTCCATGGAACCTCGAGGAAGATGATAAGCTACCAAGGCCATCATGGAAGCTCGTCCAAGCTCTGATACCAATGAAGCATGCTCTTCCCACTATTGGTTGCTTCCATATGTTGTGTAAAATAAATCTATATAATGAATATGATATCCCATCCTCTATATATAGACATTTTGTGCAATCTAATAAGATGTGACTAGATGTAATTAGATGCAATAGAAAGTGAGCAAATGTGCTCCAATTTAGTGTAGCCAAGGTCAACTTGATATAAATAAACTATCAATAATTGGATGCAACCATTTGTAACTAGATTGAACTCTAATTTGATGCTACAAGAACCTAACTATTTAGATTTGGAAACTAGTTTCTTGAGTCTCCAACTAGGTATAGTTAACATCTAGTCAATCTTCCATGGACGTATTTTTGCAAATTTCTATTTTTTCTATATGATTTTGTTCAATAAAATGTGCTGGAAGAAAATTCTCATTCTCTTTCAGTCATGAGACTTACAATTTCTCATAAAAAAGGGTTTGATAATTTTGGGAGATCTTCAATAGTATCCCTCAACCAACAAAAGAAGAAGAAGAAGCATCATACCTTGAAAAAAAGAGATTAAAACGAAAATGATTTAGTCATGTTTATCTATGGCATGAGTCGTTAAAACTTTCTAGAAATCCAAAAACATTGATTTTAACATCAAGATTTATGATGTTTCTAAAATATATAAATATATATTATGCCAAGGTGAAATCTTTTTGATAGCACTATGATGTGTCTCAAAGATATAAAAGATATATAAAGATGAAATCTTTTTTATGGAAATGATGATGTCCAATCATTTGCAAAGGAATAATTGAATTTTAAGATCATATTTCCACCTCTAGAGGTTCTCATGTAGAATACGTATATGTTTCCAAAGAACCACTTTTCTTATACTAAAAAGTATTCAAGAGAGTGTAATATGCATCTAAACTTAAGAATTTTTTTTTTGATGTGATCAAATGTAATTGACAAAATTCATATATAATCTAGATGAATTATGATTCAAAAGACACAATCTATGTTAGAAAGTAATTTCATGACATGATGGTTCGGGAGGTTCAGACAGATCTGAGATTCGACATCATTTGATCATTCAAGTGTAGGGTACAAGCCTTGAGAGTAGACTTACACAAAGGTGCTTATGCTCTATATACAAGAAAAGTTGCTTGGCCTAGTGGTTAAGTCATATCGATGATAGGGAAGACTTCTTGGGTTCAAGTCCTATCAGGGTCGTGGGAGAGTGTTTTGCCCCAAGGGCTCTAGAGCCTCCTAGAAGCATCCAATTGAATTAACTCTAGTTAACTGGGAAACTTGGTGCACATATAGTTACATGGATGACACTTGGATGGTTAGTATCCACCTGCCATAGTAGGCAGTTCCATCGAGAGAGCTAAATAGAGAGGCATATGGTTGGGTGGAAAGGAGACACATCTCTCTCTATTATTCGGTATGGGATTGTGATTGTGATTGAAGATTAGAAGACTTGTTATAAGTGGTATCAGAGTTTAGTTAAGTGGTTTGTATATCCTATTGAAGATTCAACATGGGTTGGTTTAGATGAATTTATGGAACATTATCCTTCTTTCCAACTCTCAAGACAGAGTTCTTAAAAGAGGGGGAGAATTGTAAGATGCCACATTGATTTTTCCAAAAAAAAAAAGTGTAGATAACAATGAAAGTTTATGTTTAGGACATTCTGATCATGTCTGCAAAATTTTGTAGCATTAAGTTTTTACATTCTCTCTCTAGAAAGTTATTGGATGAAATTTGTGTGTTAAATTTGAGCATGAAGATGAAGGAATTTCAAAAAGTGTTGTATGAGAGAAAGGTAGAGTATTCTTAGTAGAAAAACATTGCTTGATTGAATTTTTTATAGTTCCTATGTTTTATGTCTCATTTGGTCCCATGAAGATAGGTTAATGAAGAGATTTTTCATGTTTTTTTCTCTCTAGAATTTTTGATTTTGCAGGGCCCAAAAGTGAGATCTAGAAGCAGATTTGGACATGAGGTATCTCTAACACTATTGTACAGATTGAAAAACTGAATATTTTTGTGTCTCACAAGCTTAAGCTAATTCCTCCCTATTTTTGAGTTACAGGGCTTGGAAAGTGCCGTTTTCCAACAATAAAATAATAAAAAAAAAGAAGCCTTCATTCATCTTATTCATGTTCACGGATTTCGAAAACGCACATGGGTATATGGGTTATTTTGGGTGATTGACGTGTGTGTGAGTGTGTTGCAGGGATCGCCTCTATTTTTGCAGGTACGATTCTTGAGGTGGACATGAAAAGTAGATGCACGGATGGTTTAAAAGTCTTGCATGAGACATGCGAAAAGACACTATCTTGGGGCATGCAGATTCTAAGAGTGCATGACTATGAAGGCATGATTGGTCCTGCGCTGGCGAAAAGGTGGGGTTCCAAAAAGATGAAGATGGAGATATAGGGAAGGACGATGGTTGTACATTGATCACGATCATTTTCGGCTTCTAAGATTGCGATTGAGATTGCGATTGGGATTGAGATTGTGATTGTGATTGAGATTGGGATTGAGATCAGCTCGGGGGTGGTTGAGTGGATGAGGCTTCACATTGAAGCTATTTGACAGATTTTGTAACGCATATCAAAACTACTTGTAAATCAGCACAGATAATAAAATTCTCTATCTTCTTGTTCTACATATGCTTTGTTTTTTTTTCTTTATATCTTGTTGTGCCAAAATTGATTATTTGGTGTGAGATTGTGATTGTGATTGAAGATTAGAATACTTGTTACAAGTGGTATCAGAGTTTAGTTAAGTGCTTTGCATATCAAATTGAAGATTCAACATGGGTTGGATTAGATGAGTTTATGGAACATTATCCTTTTTTCCAACTTTGAGGACAACGTTCTTAAAAGTGGGGGAGAATTCTAAGATGCAACATTGATTTTTTCATAAAAATAACATGTATATAATAATGAAATTTTATGTTAAGGATATTCTGATAATGTCTGCAAAATTTTGTAGCAATAAGTGTTTATATTCTCTCTCTAGAAAGTTATCGGATGACAATTTGTGTGTTAAATTTAAGCATGAAGATGAAGAAATCTCAAAAAGTGTTGTATGAGAGAAAGGTAGAGTATTCTTATTAGAAAAACTTTGCTTGATCGAATTTGTTGTAGTTCCTATGTTTTATGTCTCATTTGGTCCCATGAAGATAGGTTAATGAAGAGATTTCTCATGTTTTTTCAACTCTCTCTAGAATTTTTGATTTTGCAGGGCCCAAAAGTGAGATCTGGAAGGAGATTTGTACCTGAGGCGTCTCTAATACTATTGTACAGACTGAAGAACTGAATATTTTTGTGTCTCACGAGGTTAAACTAATTCTTCACTCTTTTTGACTTACAAGGCTTGGAAAGTGCCGTTTTCCAACAATAAAAAAAAAGGAAGCCTTCATTCATCTTATTCATGTTCGTGGGTTTAGAAAACGCACATGGGTATATGGGTTATTTTGGGCGATTTACGTGTGTGTGAGTGTGTTGTAGGGATCGCCTGTATTTTTGCAGGTACAATTCTTGAGGTGGACATTAAAAGTAGATGCATGGATGGTGTGAAAGTCTTGAGTGAGACATGCAAAAAGACGCTATCTTGGTTCATGCCCATTCTAAGAGTGCATGACTAGGAAGGCGTGATTGGTCATGCGTTGGCAAAAAGGTGGAGATCGAAAAAGATGAAGATAGAGATATAGGGAAGACGATGGTCGTACATTGATCACGATCGTTTTCGACTTCTGAGATTGCGATTGAGATTGGGATTAGGGTTTAGATTGTGATTGTGATTGAGATTGGGATTGAGATTAGCTCGGGGATGGTCGAGTGGATGAGGCTTCACATTGAAGCTATTTGACAGATTTTGTAATGCACATCAGGACTACTTGTAAATCTGCATAGATAATAAAATTCTCTCCCTTCTTGTTCTCCATATGCTGTGTTTTTTTTCTTTATATCTTGTTGTGCCCAAATCTATTATTTGTTGTGGGATTGTGATTGTGATTGAAGATTAGAAGACTTGTTACAAGTGGCATGAAAGTTTAGTTAAGTGGTTTGCATATCCTATTGAAGATTCAACATTGGTTGGTTTAGATGAGTTTATGGAACATTATCCTCCTTTCCAACTTTGAGGATAGAGTTCTTAAAAGAGGGTGAGAATTGTAAGATGCCACATCGATTTTTCCAAAAACAAAAGTGCACCTAATAATGAAATTTTATGTTTAGGATATTATGATCGTCTGCAAAATTTTATAGCAATAGGTTTTTACATTCTCTCTCTAGAAAGTTTTCGGATGAAATTTATGTGTAAAATTTGAGCATGAAGATGAAGGAATCTGAAAGAGTGTTGTATGAGGGAAAGGTATAGTATTCTTAGTACAAAAACTTTGCATGATTGAATATTTTGGAGTTCCTATGTTCCATGTCTCATCTGGTCCCATGAAGATAGGTTAATGAAGAGATTTTTCATGTTTTTTCATCTCTCTCTAGAATTTTCGATTTGAAAGGCCCAAAAGTGAGATCTGAAAGGAGATTTGGACCTGAGGCATCTCTAACACTATTGTACAGATTGAAAACTTGAATATTTTTCTGTCTTATGAGCTTAAGCTAATTCCTCATTGATTTTGAGTTACATGGCTTGGAGAGTGCCGTTTTCCAATAATTTAAAAAAAAAGAAGCCTTCATTCATCTTATTCATGTTTGTTGATTTAGAAAATGCACATGGGTATATGGGTTATTTTGGATGATTGACGAGTGTGTGAGTGTGTTGCAGGGATCGCCTCTATTTTTGCAGGTACGATTCTTGAGATGGACATGAAAAGTAGATGCATGGATGGTTTGGAAGTCTTGCATGAGACATGCAAAAAGGCGCTATCTTGGAGCATCTAGATTCTAAGAGTGCACGAATATAAAGGCGTGATTAGTCGTGCGCTGGCGAAAAGGTGGAGATCAAAAAGACGAAGATGGAGATATAGGGAAGGACGATGATCGTATATTGATCACAATCGTTTTCAGCTTCTGAGATTGCGATTGAGATTGGGATTGGGTTTGAGATTGTGATCGTGATTGAGATTGGGATTGAGATCAGCTCGGGGGTGGTCGGGTGGATGAGGCATCACATTGAAGCTATTTGATAGATTTTGTAACGCACATCAGAACAACTTGTAAATCTGCGCAGATAATAAAATTCTCTCTCTTCTTGTTTTGCATATGCTCTGGTTTTTTTCTTTATATTTTGTTGTGCCGAAATCTAGTATTTGGTATGGGATTGTGATTGTGATTGAAGATTAGAAGACTTGTTACAAGTGGTATCAGAGTTTAGTTAAGTGGTTTGCATATCCTATTGAAGATTCAACATGGGTTGGTTTATATGAGTTTATGGAACATTATCCTTCTTTCCAACTCGGAGGACAGAGTTCTTCAAAGAGGGTGAGAATTGTAAGATGCCACATTGATTTTTCCAAAAATAAAAAATGTATAGGTAATAATGAAATTATATGTTTAGGATATTCTGATTATGTCTGCAAAATTTTTTAGCAATAAGTTTTTACATTCTATCTCTATAAAGTTATCGGATGAAATTTGTGTGTTTAATTTGTGTTGAAACTTTCTATCTCTAGAAAGTTGTCGGATGAAGGAGTCTGAAAAATGATGTATGAGAGAAAGGTAGAGTATTCTTAGTAGAAAAACTTTCCCTGATTGAATTTATTCTAGTTCCTATGTTTTATGTCTCATTTGGTTCCATGAAGATAGATTAATGAAGAGATTTCTCTTTTTTTTTATCTCTCTAGAATTTTCGATTTTGTAGGGCCCAAAAGTGAGATCTGGAAGTAGATTTTGACTTGAGGTGTCTTTAAAACTATTGTACAGATTTGAAAAGCTGAATATTTTTGTGTCTCACGAGCTTAAGCTAATTCCTCACTGTTTTTGAGTTATAGGGCTTGGAAAGTGCCGTTTTCCAACAATAATTAAAAAAAAAAAGAAGCTTTTATCCATCTTATTCATGTTCGCGGATTTAGAAAATGCACATGGGTATATGGGTTATTTTGGGTGATTGATGTGTGTGTGTGTGTTGGAGGGATCGCCTCTATTTTTTCAGGTATGATTCTTGAGGTGGACATGAAAAGTAGATGAATGGGTAGTCTCAAAGTCTTGCATGAGACATGCGAAAAGATGCTATCTTGGAGCATGCAGATTCTAAGAGTGCATGACTAGGAAGGCATGATTGGTCGTGCGCTGGCGAAAAGGTGGAGATCCAAAAAGGCGAAGATGGAGATATAGGGAAGGACGATGGTCGTACATTGACCACGATTGTTTTCGGCTTCTGAGATTGCGATTGAGATTGGGATTGGGATTGAGATTGTGATTGTGATTCAGATTGGGATTGAGATCAACTTGGGGGTGGTCGGGTGGATGAGGCTTCACATTGAAGCTATTTGACAGATTTTGTAACGCACATCAGAACTTCTTATAAACATGCGTAGATGATAAAATTCTCTCTCTTCTTGTTCTGCATATGCTTTGTTTTTTTCTTTATATCTTATTGTGCCAAAATCTATTATTCAGTGTGGGATTGTGATTCAAGATTAGAAGACTTGTTACAAGTGGTATCAGAGTTTAGTTAAGTGGTTCGCATATCCTATTGAAGATTCAACATGGATTGGTTTAGATGCGTTTATGGAACACTATCCTTCTTTCCAGCTCTGAGGACAGAGTTCCTAAAAGAGAGGGACAATTGTAAGATGCCACATTGATTTTTCCAAAAAAAAAAAGTATAGGTATTAATGAAATTTTATGTTTAGGATATTCTGATCATGTATGCAAAATTTTTTAGCAATAAGTTTTTACATTCTCTCTCTAGAAAGTTTTCGGATGAAATTTGTGTGTTAAATTTGAGCATGAAGATGAAGGAATTTGAAAAATTGTTGTGTGAGAGAAAGGTAGAGTATTCTTAGTAGAAAAACTTTGCCTCGTTGAAATTTTTGTAGTTCCTGTGTTTTATGTCTCATTTGCTCCCATGAAGATAGGTTAATGAAGAGATTTTTCATGTTTTGTCATCTCTCTCTAGAATTTTCGATTTTGCAGGGCGCAAAAGTGAGATCTGGAAGCAGATTTGGACCTCATGCATCTCTAACACTATTCAATGGATTGATAAATTGAATATTTTTGTGGCTCACGAGCTTAAGCTAATTCCTCACTCTTTTTGAGTTACAAGGCTTGAAAAGTGTCGTTTTCCAACAATTAAAAAAAAAATAAGCCTTCATTCATCTTACCGATGTTCGCGGATTTAGAAAACGCACATGGATATATGGGTTATTTATGGTGATTGACATGTGTGTGAGTGTGTCGCAGGGACCGCCTCTATTTTTGCAAGTATGGTTCTTGAGGTGGACATGAAAAGTAGATGCATGGGTGATTTGGAAGTCTTGCATGAGACATGCGAAAAGACACTATCTTGGAGCATGCACATTCTAAGAGTGCATGACTAGGAAGGTATGATTGGTCGTGCGTTGGTGAAAAGGTGGAGATCCAAAAAGAGTATTAGAGTTGCCTCAGGTCCAAGCCCTGTAACCTGAGGCAACTCTAATACTCTTTTACAGATTGAAAAAGTGAATATTTTTGTGTCACACGAGCTTAAGCTAATTCCTCACTGTTTTTGAGTTATAGGGCTTGGAAAGTGCCGTTTTCCAATAATTAAAAAAAAAATGAAGCCTTCATTCATCTTATTCATGTTCCCGGATTTAGAAAACACACATGGGTATATGGGTTATTGTATGTGACTGATGTGTGTGTGAGTGTGTTGCAGGGATCCCCTCTATTTTGTAGGTACGATTCTTGAGGTGGACATGAAAAGTAGATGCATGGGTGGTCTGGAAGTCTTGCATGAGACATGCGAAAAGACGCTATCTAGGAGCATGAAGATTGTAAGAGTGCATGACTAGGAAGGCGTGATTGGTTGTGCGCTGGCGAAAAGGTGGAGATCCAAAAAGATAAAGATGGAGATATAGGGAAGGATGATGGTCGTACATTGATCAAGATCGTTTTCGGCTTCTGAGATTACAATTGAGATTGGGATTGGGATTGAGATTGTGATTGTGATTAAGATTGCGATTGAGATCAGGTCGGGGGTGGTCGGGTGGATGAGGCTTCACATTGAAGCTATTTGATAGATTTTGTAACGAACATCAGAACCACTTGTAAATCTACGCATATAATAAAATTCTCTCTTCTTGTTCTGCATATGCTCTAGTTTTTTCTTTATATCTTATTGTGTCCAAATCTATTATTCGGTGTGGGATTGTGATTGTGATTGAAGATTAGAAGACTTGTTACAAGTGGTATCAGCGTTTAGTTAAGTGGTTTGCATATCCTATTGAAGATTCAACATGGGTTGGCTTAGATGAGTTTATGGAACATTATCCTTCTTTCCAACTCTCAGCACATAGTTATTAAAAGAGAGGGAGAATTGTAAGATGCCACATTGATTTTTCCCAAAAAAAATGTATAGGTAACAATGAGATTTTATGTTTAGGATATTCTGATCATGTTACAAAGTTTTATAGCAATAAGTTTTTACAGTCTCTCTCTAGAAAGTTGTCGGATGAAATTTGTGTGTTAAATTTGAGCATGAAGATGAAGGAATCTGAAAAACTGTTGTATGAGAGAAAGGCAGAGTATTGTTAGTAGACAAAATTTGCCTGATTGAATTTTTTGTAGTTCCTATGTTTTATGTCTCATTTTGTCCCATGAAGATAGGTTAATGAAGAGATTTTTCATGTTTTTTCATCTCTAAAATTTTCAATTTTGTAGAGCCCAAAAGTGAGATCTGGAAGCAGATTTGGACCTGAGGCATCTCTAACACTATTGTATAGAAAGAAAAACTGAATATTTTTGTGTTTGATGAGCTTAAGCTAATTCCTCACAATTTTTGAGTTATAGGGCTTGGAAAGTGCCGTTTTCCAACAATTAAGAAAAAAGAAGCCTTTATTCATCTTATTCATGTTCACGGATTTAGAAAACGCACATAGGTATATTTGTTATTTTGGGTGATTGACGTGTGTGTGAGTGTGTTGCAGGGATCGCCTCTATTTTTGCACGTATGATTCTTGAGGTGGACATGAAAAGTAGATGCATGGGTGGTTTGGAAGTCTTGCATGAGACATGCAAAAAGACGTTATCTTGGAGCATGCAGATTTTAAGAGTGCATGACTAGGAAGCCGTGATTGGTCTTGCGCTGGCGAAAAGGTGGAGATCCAAAGAGACAAAGATGGAGGTATAGGGAAGGATGATGGTCGTACATTGATCACAGTCGTTTTCCGCTTCTAAGATTGCGATTGAGATTGGGATTAGGATTGAGATTGCGATTGTGATTGAGATTGGGATTCAGATCAGCTCGGGGGTGGTCGGGTTGATGAGGCTTCATATTGAAGCTATTTGACACATTTTGTAATGTACATCAGAACTACTTGTAAATCTGCACAAATAAAAAAATTCTCTCTCTTCTTGTTCTACATATGCTCTATTTTTTTTTCTTTATATCTTCTTGTGCCGAAATTTATTATTCGGTGTGGGATTGTGATTGTGATTGAAGATTAGAAGACTTTTTCAAGTGGTATCAGAGTTTAATTAAGTGGTTTGCATACCCTATTGAAGATTCAACATGGGTTGGTTTAGATGAGTGTATGGAACATTATCCTTCATTCCAACTCTAAGGACAAAGTTCTTAAAAGAGGGGGAGAATTGTAAGATGCCACATTGATTTTTAGGAAAAACAAACAAAATGTGTAGGTAATAATGAAATTTTATGTTTAAGATATTCTGATCATGTTTGAAAAATTTTGTTGCAATAAGTCTTTACATTCTCTCTCTAGAAAGTTGTCGGATGAAATTTTTGTGTTAAATTTGAGCTTGAAGATGAAGGAATCTGAAAAAGTGTTGTATGAGAGAAACGTAGAGTATTCTTAGTAGAAAAAGTTTGCCTAATTGAATTTTTTGTAGTTCCTATGTTTTATGTCTCATTTGGTCCCATGAAGATAGGTCAATGAAGAGATTTTTCATGTTTTTTCATCTCTTTCTAGAATTGTGGATTTTGTAGGGCCCAAAAGTGAGATCTAGAAGCAGATTTGGACCTGAGGCGTCTCTAACACTATTGTACAGATTGAAAAACTGAATATTTTTTTGCCTCACGAGCTTAAACTAATTCCTCAATGTTTTCAAGTTACAAGGCTTGGAAAGTGCCATTTTCCAATTATTAAAAATAAAAAAGAAGCCTTCATTCATCTTATTCATGTTTGCGGATTTAGAAAATGCACATGGATATATGGGTTATTTTGGGTGATAGACGTGTGTGTGAGTGTGTTGCAGCGATCACTTCTATTTTTGCAGGTACGATCTTGAGGTGGACATGAAAAGTAGATGCATGGGTGGTCTGGAAGTCTTGCATCAGACATGGGAAAAGATGCTATCTTGGAGCATGCAAATTCTAAGAGTGCATGACTAGGAAGTCGTGCTTGGTCCTGCGCTAGCGAAAAGGTGGAGATCCAAGAAGACAAAGATGGAGATATAGGGAAGGACGATAGTCGTACATTGATCACAATCGTTTTCGGCTACTGAGATTGCGATGGAGATTGGGATAGGGATTGAGATTGTGATTGTGATTGAGATTGGGATTGAGATGAGTTTGGGGGTGGTTGGATGGATGAGGTTTCACATTGAAGCTATCTGACAGATTTTATAACGCATATCAGAACTACTTGTTAATCTGTGCAGATAATAAAATTCTCTCTCTTCTCGTTCTACATATGCTCTGTTTTTTTCTTTATATCTTGTTGTGCGGAAATCTATTATTTGGTGTGGGATTGTGATTGTGATTTAAGATTAGAACACTTGTTACAAGTGGTATCAGAGTTTACTTAAGTGGTTTGCATATCCTATTGAAGATTCACCATGGGTTGGTTTAGATGAGTTTATGGAACATTATCCTTCTTTCCAACTTTGAGGACAGAGTTCTTAAAAGAGGGGGAGAATTGTAAGATGCTACATTGTTTTTTCCAAAAAAAAAAGTGTAGGTAATAATGAAATTTTATGTTTAGGATATTCTGATCATATTTGCAAAATTTTGTAGCACTAACTTTTTACATTCTCTCTCTAGAAAAGTTGTCCGATAAAATTTATGTGTTAATTTTGAGCATGAAGATGAAGGAATATGAAAAAGTATTGCATGAGAGAATGGTAGAGTATCGTTAGTAGAAAAACTTTTCCTGATTGAATTTTTTGTAGTTCCTATGTTTTATGTCTCATTTGGTCCCATGAAGATAGGTTAATGAAGATATTTTTTATGTTTTTTCATCTCTCTAGAATTTTCGATTTTGCAGGGCCCAAAAGTGAGATCTGGAAGCAAATTTGGACTTGAGGTGTCTCTAACACTATTGCACAGATTGAAAAATTGAACATTTTTGTGTCTCACAAGCTTAAGCTACTTCCTCACAGTTTTTAAGTTACAGGGCTTGGAAAGTGCCGTTTTCCAACAATTAAAAAAAAAAGAAGCCTTCATTCATCTTATTCACGTTCGTGGATTTAGAAAACACACATGGGTATATGGGTTATTTTGGGTGATTGAGGTGTGTGTGTGAGTGTGTTGCAGGGATCACTTCTATCTTTGCAGGTACAGAGGTGGACATGAAAAGTAGATGAATGGGTAGCTAGGAAGTCTTGCATGAGACATGTGAAAAGACGCTATCTTTAAGCATGGAGATTCTAAGAGTGCATGCCTAGGAAGGCATGATTGGTCGTGCACTGGCGAAAAGGTGGAGATCCAAAAAGACAAAGATGGAGATATAGGGAATGAGAATGGTCAGACATTGATCACGATTGTTTTCGGCTTTTGAGATTGCGATTGAGATGGGATTGACATTGAGATTGTGATTGTGATTGTGATTGAGATTAGGATTGAGATTGGGATTGAGATCAACTCAGGGGTGGTCCGGTGGATGAGGCTTCACATTGGAGCTATTTGATAGATTTTGTATTGCACATCAGAACTACTTGTAAATCTGCACAGATAATAAAATTCTCTCTCTTCTTGTTCTGCATATGCTCTGTTTTTTTCCTTATATCTTGTTGTGGCGAAATCTAGTATTCAGTGTGGGATTGTGATTGTGATTGAAGATTAGAAGGCTTGTTACAAGTGGTATCAGAGTTTAGTTAAGTGGTTTGCATATCCTATTGAAGATTCAACATAGGTTGGTTTAGATGAGTTTATGGAACATTATCCTTCTTTCCAACTCTGAGGAGAGAGTTCTTAAAAGAGGGGGAGAATTGAAAGATGCCACATTGATTTTTCCAAAAAAAAAAGTGTAGGTAATAATGAAATTTTATGTTTAGGATATTCTGATCATGTCTATGAAATTTTATAGCAATAAGTTTTTAGATTCTCTCTCTAGAAAGTTTTCGGATGAAATTTGTGTCTTAAATTTGAGGATGAAGATGAAGGAATATGAAAAAGTGTAATATGAGAGAAAGCTAGAGTACTCTTAGTAGAAAAACTTTGCTTGATTGAATTTTTTGTAGTTCCTATGTTTTATGTCTCATTTGGTCCCATGGAGATAGGTTAATGAAGAGATTTTTCATGTTTTTTCATCTCTCTAGAATTTTTGATTTTGAAGGACCCAAAAGTGAGATCTTGAAACAGATTTGGACCTGAGGCATCTCTAACACTATCGTAGAGATTGAAAAACTAAATATTTTTGTGTCTCACGAACTTAAACTAATTCCTCACTGTTTTTGAGTTACAGGGCTTGTAGAATGGCTTTTTCCAACAATTTAAAAAAAAGAAGCCTTTATTCATCTTATTCATGTTCGCGGATTTAGAAAACCCTCCTGGGTATATGGGTTCTTTTGGGTGATTGATGTGTGTGTGAATGTGTTGCAGGGATCACCTCTATTTTTGCAGGTACGATTCTTGAGGTGGACATGAAAAGTAGATGCATGAGTGGTCTGGAAGTCTTGCATGAGACATGCGAAAAGACGCTATCTTGTAGCATGCAGATTCTAAGAGTGCGTGACTAGGAAGGTGTGATTGGTCGTGCGCTGGCGAAAAGGTGGAGATCCAAAAAGACAAAGATGGAGATATAGGGAAGGACGATGGTTGTACATTGATCACAATGGTTTTCAACTTCTGAGATTGCGATTGAGATCAGGATTAGGATTGAGATTGAGATTGTGATTGAGATTGTGATTAGGATTGAGATAAGGATTGAGATTAGGTTTGTGATTGTGATTAGGATTGTGATTAAGATTGAGATTGTGATTGTGATTGAGATTGGGATTGAGATCAGCTCGGGGTTGGTCGGGTGCATGAGGCTTCACGTTGAAGCTATTTGATAGATTTTGTAATGCATATCAAAACTACTTGTAAATCTGCGCACATAATAAAATTCTCTCTCTTCTTGTTCTGTATATGCTCTATTTTTTTTCTTTATATCTTGTTGTGCCGAAATTTATTATTCAGTATGGGATTATGATTGTCATTGAAGATTAGAAGACTTCTTACAAGTGGTATCAAAGTTTAGTTAAGTGGTTTGCATATCCTATTGAAGACTCAACATGGGTTAGTTTAGATGAGTTTATGGAACATTATCCTTCTTTCCAACTCTGAGGATAAAGTTCTTAAAAGAGGGGGAGAATTGTAAGATGCCACATTGATTTTTCCAAAAAAAAATTGTGTAGGTAATAATGAAATTTTATGTTTAGGACATTTTGATCATGTCTGCAAAATTTTGTAGCAATAAGTTTTTTACATTCTCTCTCTAGAAAGTTGTTGGATGAAATTTTTGTGTTAAATTTGAGCATGAAGATGAAGGAATCTGAAAAAGTGTTGTATGAGAGAAAGGTAGAGTATTCTTAGTTGAAAAACTTTGCCTGTTTCAATTTATTATAGTTCCTATGTTTTATGTCTCATTTGGTCCCATGAAGATAGGTTAATGAAGAGATTTTTCATGTTTTTTATCTCTCTTTAGAATTTTCAATTTTGGAGGGCCTAAAAGTGAGATCTGAAAGCAGATTTGGACCTGAGGCGTCTCTAACAGTATTGTACAGAATGAAAAACTGAATATTTTTGTGTCTCACAAGCTTACGCTTTTTCCTCACTTTTTTTGAGTTACAGGGCTTGGAAAGTGCCGTTTTCTAACAATTAAAAAAAGAGGGAAGTCTTCATTCATCTTATTCATGTTCACGGATTTAGAAAATGCACATGGGTATATGGGTTATTTTGGGTGATTGACGTGTGTGTGAGTGTGTTGTAGGGAACGCCTCTATTTTTGCAGGTACGATTCTTGAGGTGGACATGAAAAGTAGATGCATGGGTCGTCTGGAAGTGTTGCATGAGACATGCGTAAAGACGCTATCTTGGAGCATGCAGGTTCTAAGAGTGCATGACTAGGAAGGCGTGATTGGTCGTGCTCTGGCAAAAAGGTGGACATCCAAAAAGACGAAGATGGAGATATAGGGAAGGACAATGGTCGTACATTGATCACGATCGTTTTTGGCTTCTGAGATTGCGATTGAGATTGGGATTGGGATTGAGATTGTGATT
Organism: Ceratopteris richardii; assembly: GCA_020310875.1. Taxonomy (NCBI): domain Eukaryota; kingdom Viridiplantae; phylum Streptophyta; class Polypodiopsida; order Polypodiales; family Pteridaceae; genus Ceratopteris; species Ceratopteris richardii. Next base: position 123,939,371 of record CM035414.1, read on the forward strand.
GTGATTTAGATTGGGATTGAGATCAGCTCGGGGGTGGACGGGTGGATGAGGCTTCACATTGAAGCTATTTGAGAGATTTTGTAACACACATCAGAACTACTTGTAAATCTACGTAGATAATAAAATTCTCTCTTCTTGTTCTCCATATGCTCTGTTTTTTTTCTTTATATCTTGTTGTGCCGAAATCTATTATTCGGTGTGGGATTGTGATTGTGATTGAAGATTAGAAGACTTGTTACAAGTGGTATTGGAGTTTAGTTAAGTGGTTTGCATATCCTATTGAAGATTCAACATGGGTTGGTTTAGATGAATTTATGGAACATTATCCTTCTTTCCAACTCTGAGGACAGAGTTCTTAAAAGAGGGGGAGAATTGTAAGATGCCACATTGATTTTTCCAAAAAAGAAAATATGTGTAGGTAATAATGAAATTTTATGTTTAGGATATTATGATCATGTCTCTAAAATTTTGTAGCAATACATTTTTACATTCTCTCTCTAGAAAGTTGTCGCATGAAATTTGTGTGTTAAATTTAAGCATGAAGATGAAGGAATCTAAAAAAGTGTTGTATGAGAGAAAGGTAAAGTGATCTTAGTAGAAAAACTTTGCCTGATTGAATTTTATGTAGTTCATATGTTTTATGTCTCATTTGGTCCCATGAAGATAGGTTAATGAAGAGATTTTTCATGTTTTTTCATCTCTCTCTATAATTTTCGATTTTGTAGGGCTCAAAAGTGAGATCTAGAAGTCGATTTGGACCTGAGGAATCTTCAACACTATTGTACAAATTGCAAAACTGAATATTTTTTTGTCTCACAAGCTGAAGCTAATTCGTCACTGTTTTTGAGTTACAGGGCTTGGAAAGTGCCGTTTTCCAACAATTAAAAAAAAAAAAGAAGCCTCCAGTCATCTTATTCATGTTCGTGGATTTAGAAAACACACATGGGTATATGGGTTATTTTGGGTTATTGACGTGTGTGTGAGTGTGTTGTAGGGATCGCCTCTATTTTTGCAGGTGCGATTTTTGAGGTGGACATGAAAAGTAGATGCATGGGTGGTCTGGAAGTCTTGCATGAGACATGCGAAAAGACGCTATCTTGGAGCATGCAGATTCTAAGAGTGCATGACTAGGAAGGCATGATTGATCGTGCGCTAGCGAAAAGGTGGAGATCCAAAAAGAAGAAGATGGAGATATAGGGAAGGATGATGGTCGTACATTGATCATGATCCTTTGCTTTTGGGATTGCGATTGAGATTGGGATTGGGATTGAGATTGTGATTGTGATTGATATTGTGATTGTGATTGAGATTGGGTTTACAGCTCGGGGGTGGTCAGGTGGATGAGGCTTCACATTGAAGCTATTTGATATATTTTGTAACGCACATCAAAACTACTTGTAAATCTGCACAAATAATAAAATTCTCTCTCTTCTTGTTCTCCATATGCTCTGTTTTTTTCTTTATATCTTGTTGTGCCAAAATCTATTATTCGGTGTGGGATTGTGATTGTGATTGAAGATTATAAGACTTGTTACAAGTGGTATCAGAGTTTAGTTAAGTGGTTTGCATATCCTATTGAAGATTCAACATGGGTTGGTTTAGATGAGTTTATGGAACATTATCCTTCTTTCTAACTCTGAGGAATCTTAAAAGAGGGGGAGAATTGTAAGATGCCACATTGATTTTTCCAAAAAAAAAAAACAATGTGTAGGTAATAATAAAATTTTATGTTTAGGATATTTTGATCATGTCTGCAAAATTTTGTAGCAATAAGTTTTTACACTGTGTCTCTAGAAAGTTGTCGGATGCAATTTTTGTGTTAAATTTGAGCATGAAGATGAAGGAATCTGAAAAAGTGTTGTATGAGAGAAAGGTAGAGTATTCTTAGTAGAGAAACTTTGCCTGATTGAATTTTTTGTAGCTCTTATGTTTTATGTCTCATTTGGTCTCATGAAGATAGGTTAATTAAGAGATTTTTCATGTTTTTTCATCTCTTTCTTGAATTTGAGATTTTGCAGGGCCCAAAAGTGAGATCTTTGGACGTGAGGCATCTCTAACACTATTGTCCAGCTTGAGAAACTGAATATTTTTGTGTCTCACAAGCTTAAGCTAATTCCTCACTGTTTTTGAGTTACAAGACTTGGAAAGTGCTGTTTTACAACAATTAAAAACAAAAAGAAGCTTTCATTCATCTTATTCATGTTCCTGGATTTAGAAAATGCACATGGGTTATTTTGGGTGATTGACATGTGTGTGAGTGTGTTGCACGGATCACGTCTATTTTTGCAGGTACAATTCTTGAGCTGGACATGAAAAGTAGATGCATGGGTGGTCTAGAAGTCTTGCATGAGACATGCAAAAAGACGCTATCTTGGAGCATGGAGATTCTAAGAGTGCATGAATAAGAAGGCGTGATTGGTCGTGCGCTGGAAAAAAGGTGGAGATCCAAAAAGATGAAGATGGAGATATAGGGAAGGATGATGGTCGTACATTGATCACGATTGTTTTCGGCTTCTGAGATTGCAATTGATATTGGGATGGGGATTGATTGTGATTGTGATTGAGATTGGGATTGAGATCAGCTCGGGGGTGGTCGGGTGGATGAGGCTTCACATTGAAGCTATTTGACAGATTTTGTAACGCACATCAGAACTACTTATAAATCTGCGCAGATAATAAAATTCTCTCTCTTCTTGTTCTCCATATGCTCTATTTTTTTTCTTTATATCTTGTTCTACAAAAATCTATTATTCGGTGTGGGATTGTGATTGTGATTGAAGATTAGAAGACTTGTTACAAGTGGTATGAGAGTTTAGTTAAGTGGTTTGCATTTTCTATTGAAGATTCAACATTGCTTGGTTTAGATAAATTTATAGAACATTATCCTTCTTTCCAACTACGAGACAAAGTTCTTAAAAGAGAGGGAGATTTGTAAGATGCCAGATTGATTTTTCCAAAAAAAAAGTGTAGGTAATAATGAAATTTTATATTTAGGATATTTTGATCATGTCTGCAAAATTTTGTAGCAATAAGTTTTTACATTCTCTCTCTAGAAATTTATCGGATGAAATTTGTGTTAAATTTGAGCATGAAGATGAAGGAATCTAAAAATGTGTTGTATGAGAGAAAGGTAGAGTATTCTTAGTAGAAAAACTATCCCTGATTGAATTTTTTGTAGTTGCTATGTTTTATGTCTCATTTGGTCCCATGAAGATAGGTTGATGAAGAGATTTTTCATGTTTTTTCATCTCTCTCTAGAATTTTTGATTTTGCAGGGCCCAAAAGTGAGATCTGGAAGTAGATTTGGACCTGAGGCGTCTCTAACACTATTTTACAGAATGAAAAACTGAATATTTTTGTGTCTCAAGAGCTTATGCTTATTCCTCATTGTTTTTGAGTTACAGGGCTTGGAATGTGCCGTTTTCTAACAATTAAAAAAAAAGGGAAGCCTTCATTCATCTTATTCATGTTCGCGGATCTAGAAAACACACATGGGTATATGGGTTATTTTGGGTGATTGACGTGCGTGTGTGTGTGTTGTAGGGAACGCCTCTATTTTTGCAGGTACGATTCTTGAGGTGGACATGAAAAGTAGATGCATGGGTGGTCTGGAAGTCTTGCATGAGACATGCGTAAAGACGCTATCTTGGAGCATGGAGATTCTAAGAGTGCATGACTAGGAAGGCGTGATTGGTCATGCGTTGGCGAAAAGGTGGAGATCCAAAAAGACGAAGATGGAGATATAGGGAAGGACGATGGTCGTACATTGATCACGATCGTTTTCGGCTTCTGAGATTGGGATCGGGATTGAGATAGTGATTTTGATTGAGATTGGGATTGAGATCAGCTCGGGGGTGGTCGGGTGGATGAGGCTTCACATTGAAGCTATTTGATAGATTCTGTAACGCACATCAGAACTACTTGTAAATCTACACAAATAATAAAATTCTCTCTCTTCTTGTTCTACATATGCTCTGTTTTTTTCTTTATATCTTGTGGTGCCAAAATCTATAATTCGGTGTGGGATTGTGATTGTGATTGAAGATTAGAAGACTTGTTACATGCAGGGCAAAGACCATTTTGAGATCGGAAAATTTGAGGGCACAATCTTTGCTCTATGGAAGAATCAGATTAGAGACATGCTGGTTCAAAGGAGGCAATGGAAGCCAATAATGGGATTTCAAAGAAGCCTGCTGACATGGATGAAGATGAAATGGTGAGGTCTACCATTTGCTTGCACCTGGCAGATAATGTTTACTTTACAATATTAGCCTGTGAAAGGGCAGAGGAGCTTTGGAAGAAGTTATGGAATACATATGAAAAAGAGACAACATCAAATAAAGCGTATCTAACGAGAAAATTATATGACCTTCGCATGAAGGACACAGATAGTGTTGCTACTCATCTAAATGATTTTGATGCTATATTCTCCTAGTTCGAGGCTTAGAAACTGGATATGGATAATGAAATGAAGCAGTATTGCTTTTATGCACCTTGCCATCATCATGGGATACATTTTGCACAACTGTTAGCAATAGTGCACAACAGATGTAGGTGAGCCTTCTTGCTACAAAGAGGCTATGTAGATAGAGGATCATGTCAAGTGGGAGCATGCCATGAAGAGTGAGTTGGATTCTATTCACGAGAATGAGACTCCGACTTCTAATTTGGAACATCCAAAGGTTGAACCATTTCGAGCATTCTCTTAAACTTAGATTTCACATGTTGGCACTTTAAACATTCACTTACATATTTTCTAATATCTTGCTTCATACATGGCCAAAAGTAAGAATATTTTGTTTTAACATAGGTCCTTGAATAACCTGGATGTGCACAACAAGGTGCATCATGAAAATCATGCAATATTTTAACTTTTAATGGGAACTCAAAAGATATTCATGATTTATTGTTACAATACAAAGATCCATAATTTATTGTTAGAATACAAAGATCCATTCTGCAAATGAAGTTTTTCTTTATACATTGATCCCGTCCTTTCATGCAAAAAATTCAAAATAGGTGCATAAAAAGATTTCTATTTTAGTTCCTCTTGAATTTGATCGAGAAAATTAGAATTTATTACAGAAAGGAGATGACATAAAGGTCTTCGACTCAATGCATCAACAACCTTATTTTCCTTACCATCCAAGTACTTAATGTCAAAATTACACTCGCTTAATAATTCAATCCAATGCTTTTGCATATTGTTAAGCAATGGTTGTGTGAAAATGTATTTTATACTCTGCTGATCTATTTTCAATTCAAACTTAACCCTTAACAATAGATGTCTCAAATGGTTAAGTGCATGTACAATAGCAAGCATTTCTAGATCATGAGTAGGATAATTAAGTTCATATTTTCTTAATTTTTTGGACTCATATGCAACCACCCTACCATCCTGTGAAAGAACACATCCTATCCAACTACCAGTTGCATCACATGCAACCACAAAAGGCTTTCCCATTTCTGGTATTTTCAAAATACAATTTTCAATGAGTTTTGGTTTTAATGATTCAAATGATTTTTGACAAGCATCACTCCACACAAATCTTACATTCTTTTTAGTCAACTCTGTGAGGGGATTAGGTATCTTGGAAAAATCCTTAATATGTGCTCTTTCATATTGCACCAATCCTAAAAGACTTCTAACATCGCTTACAATTTTAGGAAGTAGCCAATCAAGTATTGTTTTGACTTTGTCCTGGTGTATATGAATTCCCTCTTTACATATGACTCTTCCAGATACACAAGTTTATCCTTAGCAAAGAAATACTTACTCTTCTTTCCATACAATTTGTGTCCTCTAAGAGTTTAAAAAGTCTTCTTGGGATGTACAACATGCTTAAGATCATCTTTAGAGTATACAAATATATCATCAAGAAATAGTAAGATGAATTAGTTTAGGTAATCATGAAAAACATTGTTCATCAAGCATATAAATGTGGTAGGAGCATTTGTTAATGCAAAAGGTAAAACGTAAACTCATAGTGACCATATCGTGTTTGAAAAGCTATCTTGGTTATATCCTCTATTTTGATCCTAATTTGGTGTGATCTAGATCTAAAGTCAATCTTAGTGAATATAGTCACTCCATGTAATTGACTTAATAAGTCATCTATGTCAGGGAGTGGGTACTTATTTTTTATTGTTCTTTTATTCAGCCCCCTATAGTCAATACATAATCTATAAGAGCTATCTTTCTTCTTCTGAAATAAAACATGTGCACCCTAAGTTGAAACACTCAGTTTTATCAAGCCTTCCTTCAAAAGATCATCTAATTGAATCTTAAGATCCTTTAATTCATCTATGTAAAATCTATAGGATGCTCTACCCGAATCGATAAGAAACCCGATTCTATGCATATAAATCATATCCAAAATTGTAATTATAGAAGCCTTTGGGAAAGAACTAGCCACCACGAAATGTAAAGTAGATTTAGGGCACTTACCTTGATCATCTTCTTTCTCAATTGTTGTACCTTCCTCGATGATGTTTATTACCTTCGATTGTGTAGGCCAAAAGATTGCCTTGTTCGGGCACTCATATGTTTGATGCCCTTGCTCCTTGCAATGAAGACATGGACGAGGTCTTTATGCATGCTCAATAAAATTAGGGTATTGTTGCCAATGGATGGGTTCATGCCTCCTTTGATTTTGCACCTGAGAAGGATTTTTACCCTTGTCATTATCAAATCGAGTCTTCTTGAATTTTTCATGTTCATTGCAACAATTTTGTATGGCCTATATCATGTCGTAATGAATTTGGTTCTATTTGCCTTCTGCAAATTAATCTTCTCCATCTTCTCAAAATTATCGGCCATTAACCATCTTCTCAAAATAATTCTCCATCTTGACTTGATAGCAAAGTTCCTCACAAATCCCTTCAATAAACTTGCTCTTCACATCATCACCACTAACCTCCAATGCATATTTGTGAAGATGTAGGGTCTTCTCTTTGTAGTCATCAACAGACAAGCTATGCTTGTCACTTTCTTGTTGTGATGCCACACGTGAAAGATCCCAAATTTTGCCTTGGACTCCTCACTAAATTGTCAAAGATCAAAGAAATCCTCTAGCTCTTCAATCCATGCCCCCAGATCTTCACCGTTCTTCTTCTCATCATCAAAATCATTCAATTTTGCCTTCTTGAAGATTTGGTTAAGGGCAAACTCACCTGTCTCCATATCTACATAATTGCATTTCTATCTTCCTCTAGGCATACTAGATGTTCTCGCACCTTCATCTACTTCATCGTTTAGCTCCACAAACAAATTTGTTGCACCTTCTGGTTGCTTTCTGTCTCTTTCTTTGTGTAATTATACAAGAAGCTTTTGAATAAGCTCCTCTTCCTCACAAACCTTTTGCGTCAAACCTTCCGTCATTCTCGAGGATCCATTATGCTCTGATACACTTGTAGCATTTCCTCAATCACAATCTATCCTTAATAACAAGCTTCCGTTCACTCAAGAATAGTGGATGAGAGAAAAACAGAACTTCACAAGATAAGGGAAAATACGACACTGAAGAGTAGACAAGATATGACTCGAAAAAAGAGAAAATTTGATATTATAGATGTGAATCAATCGATAAAGTAGCTTTGGAAAATAGCTTCTTGACAAAGTCTCTACCTTCCGGCCACCCACGAGCTATCACAATCTCATTCACACTTGCACTCTCAATCACGCTCTGGCTATCAATTACAAGGCAATTCTCTTATTTTTTTGTCTCCTTCTCTTTGATGCGCAAGTCTTCTTATAATAGAGTTGATCGCTACCCAAAGAAGTGTGTGAACCATCAAATTTAGAAAAAGCCAATTCTCCGCAAAAATTTTGCAAAAGCATGTAGTTGTAGTAGTGCTTTCTTTAACAGGACTTGTCAAAAGTAGAAGAAAAGCAACAAAAAGACATCCGAAGACATCCATAATTGTGCACGACAACACATGTGCTTTAAAATCGCGGATTCAAGCAGAAATAGAGAACCTCAATTTTTTTTAAGTGTTGGAAAATGGCATTTTTCGAAGCCTTATAACTCAAAAATAGTGAGGAATTATCTAAGCTTGTGATAGACACTTTTATTCAATTTTTTGATCTGCACAATAGTGTTAAAGATGACCTAGAGTCCCAAATCTACCTCCAAGTATCACTTTCGAGCCTTGCAAGTTCAGAAATTCTAGAGAGAGAATAAAATCAAGGAATTTTCTTATAATGAACTAAATGTAGAGCCCTAAATGAACCACTTAAACCATGATTCATAAAAATTTCAAAAAGACACTTGTATTCTCTTATGCATGCTTGTGCCTTTCTCTCATACAACATTTCTCTTAATTCTTTCATTTTCACATTCAATTTTCAAATAGAAAACATGATGCAGATAAGGTGTAGAGAAACATTATAAAACTTTTCATCCCAAAATTTTGTCTACATGCATAAAATGACCTAATCGTTCATTCTAAGCATTATCCCCACAATGTAATTTGGAAATTCCTAGATGAATTATTTCACTATGGAAAGGCCTATTATAATTCCCCCCCCCCCCCCCCCTCTTTTAGCAACTCTATCCTCAGAGTTGGAAAGAAGGATAATGCACTAGAAAATCATCTAAGTTCACCCAAGTTGAATCTTCTACTAGATATGTGTGCCATTTCACCAAAATCTCTACTATAGATCTATTTCTAAGTAATCTTTCCCTCCTATCTAATGCTATTTTGCATATAAGCTCAAAAGAGCCATCATCTTTCAGCTTATAGTTGTCCTACAAGACATGAGCAACATTAGGTACATATATTTTGAGTAAGCTAACATGAAATACACGATGCACATTTAAATGTTTAGGTAATTCTAGCAAATAAGCAGGAGACCCAATATTTTTCAAAACTTTAAAAGGACCTAGATATCAAGGAGAAAGTATATGATCCTTCCCTAGCAACAAGTTAGATTGGTGAGGATTGATTTTAAGAAATACCATATCATCTGTTTGAAATTCAAAAGGTCTTCTCTTCAAATCATAGAATTTCTTTTGTCTTTTCTAGGCTTCTTTTATGTGTTGCTTAATTTTTCCAAGTTCTTCATCCATATTCTCAAGCATTTCTTTAGATACTTCTACTTTATTTTGAAACCTCAAAAATGAAGGTGGAGTCAAACAATCATAACCATACATAGCCTCAGACAGAGTCATTTTTATAGATGCATGCCATGCACTATTGTATGCAAACTTGACTAAGGGAAAATATCCATTCCAATTATCCTGCTTTTCATTTACATACATATGCAACATATCTTAAAGTAATCGATTAACCCTCTCAATTTTCTCCTGAGTTTGTGGATGGAAAGCAATAGTCATACGAAGTTGAGTTCCAACCAATTCAAATGTTGTTCTCCAAAAGTTTGATATGAATCTAGAGTCTGTATAAGAAATTATGCTTTTAGGCATTCCATGCAATTGGAAAATTTCTTTTACTTGCAACTAATCTTGCAACATTCAAGGCAATATCAGTCTTTTTCATAGGAAAGAAATGTTCCATCTTGGCAAGTTGATCAACTATCACAAATATGGTATCATGTTTACTTTTGCTCATAGGTAATTTAGTTATGAAGCCCATAGAGATAGACTCCCACTTTTGATTTGGAACATCAAAAGGTTGAACCATTCTTGACATTCTCTTAAACTCAAATTTCACATGTTGGCACTTTAAACATTTACTAACATATTTCCTAATATCCCATTTCATACATGGCCAGAAGTAAGAATATTTTGTTTTAAAATAGGTCCTTGAATAACATGGATGTGTAGAAAAAGGTGCATCATGACAATCATGAAATATTCTAACTTTTAATGGGGACTCAGAAGATATGCATAATCGATTGTTACAATACAAAGATACATTCTAGAAATGAAATTTGTCTTGATACATCGATCACCTGTTTGCATGCAAAAAAATCAAAATAGGTGCATAAAAGAGTCATGTTTTAGCTCTTCTTGAATTTGATTGAGAAAGTCAAAATTTGTTACAATAAGGAGATTACATAAAGGTCTCTGACTCAATGCATCAATGACCTTATTTCCCTTACAAGCCAAATGCTTAATGTCAAAATCATACTTGCTTAATACTTCAATCCAATGCCTTTGCCTATTGTTAAGGAATGGTTATGTGAAAATTTAGTTTAGACTATGATGATCTGTTTTCAATTCAAACTTAATCCCTAACAATAGATGTCTCCAATGCTTAAGTGCATGTACAACAACAAGCATTTCTAGATCATGAGTAATTAAGTTCATGCTTTGTTAATTTTCTGGACTCAAATGCAACCATCCTACCATCCTATGAAACAACACATCCTATCGGACTAGCACTTGCATCACATGCAACCACAAAAGGCTTTCCCATTTTTGGTATTTTCAAAACATGATTGTTAATGACTTTTTGCTTCAATGATTCAAATGATTTTTGACAAGCATAACTCCACACAAGTCCTAGATTCTTTTTATTCAACTCTATGAGAAGATTAACTATCTTGGAGAAATCCTTAATATGTGCTCTTTCATATCGCACCAATCCTAAAAAACTTCTAACATCCCTTAAATTTTTAGAAACTTGCCAATCAACTATTGTTTTCACTTTATCTTGCTCTATATGAATTCTCTCTTTAGATATGACTCTTGCTAGATACACAAGTTTATCCGTAGCAAAGAAACACTTACTCTTCTTTCCATAAAATTTGTGCTCTCAAAGAGTTTGCAAAGTCTTCTTGAGATGTACAGCATGCTCAGGATCATCTTTAGAGTAACAAATATATGAGCAAGAAATACTAAGATGAATTTATCTAGGTAATCATGAAATACATTGTTCATCAAGTAAATAAATGTGCCAGGAGCATTTGTTAATCCCAAAGGTAAAACCATAAACTTGTAGTGACCATATCATGTTGGAAAAGTTGTCTTGGGTATATCCTCTATTTTGATCCTAATTTGGTGATATCGAGACCTTAAGTCAATCTTAGTCAATACAATCACTCTAGTTAATTGACCTAATAAGTCATATATGTGAGGGAGTGGGAAATTTCTAATTGTTCTTTTATTTAGCCTCCTATAGTCAATACATAATCTATAAGAGCCATCTTTCTTCTTTTGAAATAAAACACATGCACACCAAGGTGAAACACTCAGTCTTATCAAGCCTTTCTTCAAAAGATCATCTAAGTGAATCTTAAGCTCCTTTAATTAATCTATGTCAAATCTATAAAGAGCTCTAAAATATGGTTCACTCCGTGGATACAAGTCAATGGCATGGTCAATTTTCCTAGGTGGAGGTATACTAGGTAGGTCTTTTGGAAATACATCTGCATATTCTTTCAAAAGATTTTCTACATAAGTTGGAAGACTTTCATCATTATCTTCCTCATGGGGATTGTTCACATACACTACAAATGTTCTATAGCCATCATGTATACCTCTAATTATCCGCATAACAGAAATGCAAATAGGCTTAGGATTATGCGCATCACCTACAATGTGGATAGATTCACCATCTAGCCTTAAAGTGATTGTTCTTTGTTCACAACCAATTCTTGTCGAATTTTGAACTAACCAATCCATGCCTATGATTGCGTCACTCTGTTCCATATCAATCACTTGAAAACTTCAAAAGAAACACCTATCAAAAAAAGTAAACATAAGGTTTTAAATGTATCCTTTTGTATAGTGTGTGAGGAGATGGTGAAATAGGTTCCAAAGATGGGTTGGTGCTGCACAAAACTTGCTTTACACTTGCCAATCTAACTTTAGGGATGCTCAGTAGACTCCCTTATCTTCACAATGATACATTTGGAACCATCAAGTTCCTTGGAACATCATTCCCAAATGGTTGCATCAAAAGGGATAACTTGCAAATGCAAGAAATATAAAGATCTTAATATTTTGAGAATTAAAAGGTTTTAGTATTGTGCTCAAAGCTCACAACCTTGTCAACTAGAGAGCTTTTTCACACATCTAATTGAAGTGCCTAGCTAACTAAAGAAATTTATTTCATGAATTCGCCTATACCATATACTAAGAAATGAATCTAACAAGTCAGGGGGGTCATCCTGACTTCTCAAGATCTAGAAGGCATTACTTCATATCTGCATATATGCAAAAACAAAATTGATGAAAACCAATACGTGAACACTAGACACTCTACTCTAACTATCCCAAGTAAAAGTATAGCAAATCTGAGTATACACAGAGAAATGGATTCCAGAAGATCACTATAATGAATAAGATGCAACAATAGACAGTACATAGAAATGTACTTGAAGAGATGTATCAAAATGTATATGCTAATGAACCTATGATACAAGGGAAGTGTAATGGACTACACATAGGTAGTCTGAGATCAATTTAAGCTCAAGTTTGTAGCTCAATGCCTCTTAGAATGGTTCTCTCATCCCATGACTAAAAGTATGTGTATTTATACACATGTTCTAAGTTTGAATTTGAATTTTCCCTCACCTAAAAGTGATCCTACACTTTAGGGACTTGATTGATTTGATTACTTCATCAAATAAGTCGTGGCTTCACACTTCTAACTTCATGAGATTCCATATTCTTTTGACTTTTACATCCATAGTAACTATGCTCAAATTAACAAGCATGAGTTCTTATGAGGTTCTCTTTTGTGAGATAGTTGATGGATGTGTAGTCTTGAATCATTAGCAAAGCACTTAGGCTTTCTAATTGCACCAACAACTTCCCCTCAAGCCTAGGATGCTTGAATCTTTAATCCTCCTACAATCCAATCATTGATTTGAACCTATTTAATTTGCTTGCATCCAAAGCCTTTGTCATAATATCTGCACATTGTTGATGAGTTGATATCTATGAGAGTTGAATTTATTTGCTCATAATCTTCTCTCTGACATAATGATAATGAACCTCTATATGTTTAGTCTTGGAATGATAGTTAGGATTATCAGCAAGACGTAATGAGGTAATATTGTCTCCAAATATATGTGGGGTTGAAATGTTCAACCCTAAATCTGAGTGCGGGGTTATAATCCACATAGATTCTTGTGTGGCATTTGCAAGTCCTTTAAGTTCTGCCTCTATTGATGAAAGAGAAACTTTGGGTTGCTTCTTGGAAGACCATGAAATCAATTTTGTACTTGCAAAAGTAAGATAACCAGATGTGCTTCTACTATCATCTTTAGAGCCAGCCAATCTGCATCAGAAGAGTTTAACATCTATATCAGATGTGTATGGATAGTAAAACCCTTCATTCATTGTGCCCTTTAAGTACTTTAGGATTCTCTTGGTTGCTTCCATATGAGGCTTCCTTGGAGTGTGCATGAACTGACTCAACACACTTACTCCATAGCATATATCTAATCTAGTTAGAGTAGCATAATTTAAGCTTCCAATTAAACTTTGGTAGCTAGTTAAATCCTCAATGAGTTCTCCTTCATAAGCACTTAATTTCAGATTTACCTCCATGGGTGTACTTGCAGCCTTTGTATTTTCCATCTTGAACTTAGAGAGCATGTCTCCAATTTACTTTCTTTGAGTGAGGAACATACCTTTATCTGTATATACCACTTCCAAACCTAGGAAGCATGTGAGCAAACCAAGATCACTAATCTTGAACTCCTCCTTCATTTGAGCTTTGATCTTCTTTATTCCATTTGCATCACTTCCTCTAATGATTATATCATCCACATATACACATAGGTATATGACCTCTAAATGATTCCTCTTAATGAAGAGGGAAGGATCTGCCTTGCTTATAATAAAACCTTTATCCTACAAGTAAGTGACAAGTCTATGATTTCAAGATCTAGGAGCTTGCTTCAGGCCATACAAGGCTTTCCTCAACTTGCACACATGTTCAGGGTATGATTGACCTTCAAAACCAAGAGGTCAAGCCAATATACCTCCTCTGATATCCAACCATTTAGAAAAGCATTTTTAATACCCATTTGATATATCTTCCAACTCTTGGAAGATGCAACACTCATGAGTACCCTAATGGTAGCCATTTTTGCAACAGGTGAAAAAGTTTCTTCATAATCAATACCTTGGGTTTCTGCAAATCCTTTGGCTACAAGCCTTGCTTTGTATCTATTAATTGATCCATTCGAATTCTTCTTTACCTTTTATATGCTTCTATTTCTTCTTCCATGGCACTTCTCCATTCTGGCTTCTTCTTGGCTTCTCATAAGTGAAGGTTCTTCAAAGTTTGAGTCATGTGCTATATATATTGAGTGCTTAGTGACCAAATAAGTAGCATACCATACCTTTCTGGCTTTCTTTTCTCCCTAGTAGACCTTCTTATGGTTTGTTGAGAGGATTCTACCACATCTCTCATCTCTTGAACTTTGGCTTTATCTTTGGAGTTCTAAGAATTGATTTCCCTTCTTGGAGTCATCATCAAAATCACTTGATGCTTCAAGTGTAAGCTCATTCCTCTTTGATAGTGTTGGAAACTCTTCCTCTAGATCATAAGGAAGTTTGATTTTCCTGTAATCATTGTCAAACCAAGATTTTTTTCATCAAACACAACATCTCTACTTACAATAAACCCTTTGTTGTTTGGATTGTATAGTCTATAACCTTTTTGATTAAGTTCATAGCCAATAAAGATGCATTTCTCTACCTTTAGATCTAATTTTTCCTTTGATTTGTGACGGTATGTGTGCATATGCTATGCACCCAAAGATCCTGCAATGATCAAGGCTAGGTCTTCTTCCATTCCATGCTTCATAAGGTGTCATCCCATCCAATGCTTTTGATGGGAGCCTATTGATCAGGTATGTGGCTATGGATGTAGCCTCTGCCCACCAATAATTTGGTAGCTTCTTCTCATTTAGAATTGACCTTGCAACCTCCACAATTTTCCTATTTCTTCTCTTTGCCACTCCATTTTTCTCTGGAGTATACCTGGTAGTAATCTCTCTTTTGATTCCTCTCTCTTGGAGACAAGAATCAAATTCATGGGAGAAATATTCTCCCCCTCCATCTAACCTTAGTCTCTTCAAAGTCTTCCATGTTTGACTTTCTACAACTACTAAATATTTCTTGAAACATGAAAACACTTCATATTTATGCTTCATAAAGTATAGTATTGTCCATCTGCTACAATCATCAATGAATGACACATAGTACCTAGATCTAGAGATTGAAGACTCCTTGCTTGGTCCCCATATATCTATATGGACTAGCTCCAATAGGACTCCATGAATATATACCTTCTTTGTGAATGGTTGCCTATGTGAATTGCCAAACTGACAAGCACTACATTTGTAGATCATGTGTTGCTTGGAGATATTTGGTAGACCCATACACTCTGGTCCCTATTGTTTTGCTTCAGAGCTCCTTCACCTATGTGAGCTAACCTCGTGCCAAATGTCCAACTCTGATAGAGTTTGGCTACCATAATTGAACAGTGCAATGTTTCTAGTATCTTGGAGCTCAAATGTAAATAATCTACCTAATTTTTCTCCTTTTTCTATCTTTCTTAATCCTTAGTGTGGATCCTCAACAACTGCTCTATTCTTTGTGAATCTAAACTGCAATCCTTTTTCAACAATCTGACTTACACTTATGAGGTTCTTGGTGATAGTTAGCACATACAATACCTTGCTCAATAGGTTCATATTACCATCTGAACTCTTCACATTGCCTATCTTATCAACTGGATGCCTTGTGTCATCTCATGTTTGGACTTCATGTCTATTCCTTGGATCTTCCAAGTCTGAGAGTAGAGCTACATTCCCTGATACATGATTGCAGCCACCAGAGTCTATATAGAATACATGATCATCTGATTTACCTTGCTTCATGGTCATGTTCATTAGAAGCAATGAATCCTCTTGAGTTTGATCATTTGCATAGTTGTTGTAATCTCGCCTTCCTCTGTATCCTCCTTGGTAATTGTTGTTATTTCATGAGTTTTTATTGCATCCATTTTTGTTGAATCTACCTCTTGGCTTCCACAGCCTCCTTTGTTGTGACCTTTTCCTCTTTGATTTCTAGCATTCCTGAAACAATTCTCAATATTATGATTAGTTAGGCCAGATATGGCACATGGAGATGAGCTTTCAGCTCTCCCCCTACCTTGTGTTCCTCCTCTATCTCTTCCTCTTGAGCCTCTACCTCTATCTGCAAAGTTTGCTTGAGAGGTACTACCTTCATCATCAAATTTTTTACCTTTGCCTTTGCTATCCTTATTTTTATTAATATTCGTATAGAGAGCAAAGTATTGATTACCTTTTGATTTGTCTCCATTCTTCATAAGATTTACTGCATGTATGAATAATTGTCCCATGAGGGTGTTGAAATTAGGAACTTGCATGTCCATGTAGAGGTCCATGGCTGTGGTGAAAGCTTCCCATTTGTCATCTGCCTTTATTTCATTGATCACTTGCCTTACTATTTGCTCTTCATCAATGATTTCTCCAATGCTTGCAAGTTGGTCTACTATGTCCATTTTGATGACAAAATCAGTCACACTTTGCTTGGGCATTTTCTTGAGTGTGGTGAATTCCATCCATAGTTGATTCTTCCTTGCCTTGGTACTTGATGAGAAGAATGTTTCAAGAGTATTCCAAGTCTCTTATGAAGTCTTGCAACTCATGATGTGTGGAAGTAAAGAATCAAAGATTGGGTGTGGAATATATGATCTTGCTAGAGCATCCTTTGAACACCATGTTTCTAACATCTCTTGTTCTTCTTGAGTTGGTTGGCCCTTGCTTTTGAGGATTGGCATCATCTCATCTCCAAATATGTAACCATAGAGGTTTCTCCCTTGAAAATTAGCTTCCATTCTAAGTGAACAACCTGAGTAGTTACCTGGATCCAATTTGTCTATGGATGAAGGAAATCCATCTCCCATGTTGATTTGTTGTTGCTCTGATACCACTGTGAGGAGATGGTGAGATAGGTTGTAGAGATGGGCTAGTGCTGCACAAAACATGCTCTACATCTACCAATATAACTTTAGGGATGCTTAATAGAATCCTTAAGCTTCACAGTGATACATTTGGAACCACCAAGTCCTTTGGAACATCATTACCAAATGGTTCCATCAAAACAAATAACTTGCAAATGCAAGAAATGTAAAGAACCTTTTCTTTTTGGAATTAGAAGGTCTCAGTATTATGCTAAGAGCTCACAACTTGGTATGAATTGACCAGAGAGCTTTTGCAAACATCTAAATGAAGTGCCTAGCTAATGTTGCCAATAGATGGGTTGATGCCTCTTTTGATTTTCAACCTAAGAAGGATTCTTACCTTGGTTATTAGAAGATGGAGTCTTCTTTGAATTGTTCATGTTCATTGCAACGGGTCTTTGTGGCCTATGTCCTGTTGCAATGAATCTAGTTCTATTGCCCTTCTGCACATTGAACTTCTCCATCTTCTCAAAATTCTTGGCCATCACAACAACATCCACGAAATCCCTTGACTTGATAGTGAAGTTCCTCATGAAGCCCTTCAATAAACTTGCTCTTCAGAGCATGACCACTAACCTCCACTGCATATTTGTGAAGACATAGGAACTTCTCTTTGTACTCATCAACAAACAAGCTATGCTTGTCACTTTTGTGTTGTTGAAAATTGTAGAACTCCTTCTTCTTCTCCATATGGTAGTGTGGAGAAAAATAGCACTATTCTGCTTGCACTCTAGATTCCTTCCATAGTACTCGACCAAAACATGTCTGAGTCTGCATATAGGACTTAGTAAAACCATCAATTTAATTATCCAAAATAAAGTTCATACCGCCAATTTTCATGGTATGCTATGGAGTATTGTCTGTAGACATCTTCCCTCATGCCATGGAGAAGTTTAAGGTACTCTTGTCGATCAAATCATTTATATAATAATCTAGGTATGAGGATTCTATTATGTTTTTTGGAATGACAAAATCCTTGCAATGGCACGTGTTCATTACATTTTCTATCATTTCTTTGCCCCTAGTTACATATGTCATCTATAAAGTTTGGTCTTTGTAGTTACATACTAACTAGAGGTTCCTCCATTTTTAGTTAAGGCTTTTTGCTCTGGATATGTTGTTTTTCTTCATTATTTCAATAATTATGTCGGGAATTCACTTCTTTGAATAATATGGCATCTTCCTAAAAAGCTTTGCTTCCAATGGACATCCTATCTTGGTTCTATTTTTTTTTTTTATATCTATAGATCGATATAGATACTCGGTAACTAATAAATTACTTGACTAGGAACAAAAACTTAGGGTTGAGTAGCCTAAAATATAATTGCAATATTTCAAAAACTAAACCTTTTGTGAAATTAATGAATTTTAGAACAATACATTCAATTTTCAATGAATGGGAACTACTAGTGATAAGGAATTTAGGGGTGATTAGACATTTGGGAATTGGTTTTTGGAATGATGTTGGCTTGACTCATGCAAAATGGTGTGTTTTGATTCACACATGGGTAAGTGCAACATTCTGAAATAAACCTACTTTTGGGATGTAGGTACAGTTCATGAAAAAATGTCACAAAGCAGATGTCTCTTTAAACATATAAGCATCAATTGAAATTTTTAAATTGGATATAAGGAATAGGTTTTTGAATGGTGAATTTGTACAAATCACTTTAAGCTTGAGAGAAATCATCAAATGATTTTGTAATAATGCGCAAACCTTGAGAGGTTTTCCTGGTATAATATGAAAATATACCTTTAATTGTGTAATATTTCAAGTTTCTTGAAAGAAATTTATATAATATTTAGTGTCCAGAAAAAGATAATGACTCTAGGTGGGGTCTCATATAAAAAAAGTTATTGGTTATCATAGTACTCAAAAAATGGTCTTTACATAAATAAACCATTTGGATTAAAGCCTTAGGGTTGAAATGTAATTGCATTGAGCCTAGTAGATAAATGCGGTCTTGGAACTTTTTGAATCAAGAAATGTATATCTCTGTTTCTTATGTAATACTAAACTTCTGGATTATTAATTCAAATACAAAATTTTCAAAAAGAATGCTCTAGGTATCGATTGAATTGTTAAAGTTGATTGATTTTGTAGTTATTTGTATACTTGAGGATGTGTTTTTGTATATGTATAAAGTTAGGTGTAGAATTTGCAAAATATATGACTATAAAATTCTTGAACCTATTTAGATGAGAATTTATAGACTTGAAGTATATAATATAGAAATTGGGTTTTTGAATTCACAAAATTATCAGAAAAGTATGTGGAACTGGGATTTGAAAGAGAAATGCATATCGATGTTTGGGGTTTATAAGCATATGCAAACCATGAGATTTAACTCTGGTTCTGATCAAATGGCTTCGACATCAAGCAAAACTTCTTGTGAGTGAGAGTGGATTAGGTGGGGTTCTAAACGTTAAAAGGTTTGCACGTGAAATGGGTGGTGGGATGAATCCATGTAAGATGGAATGTCCAAAACCTTCAGGGATGGTGTGGACATGAATGTTTTGATCCTGGCATTGGTAGGTGAGAATTGTGCATGGGGCATAGCCAATGGAGGGTCCATTTTCTAGATGGCATAAGGCTTCTACCACACCTATAACATATACCGATACTTGAATGGTAGAGATAAAGGTTTTGTCCAATTCTTCATAGCATAGTTCCTGCTCCAATAAGCAAGCCCTCTCTCTTTGTTGTATTGTTGGCGATCCTAAAGTCCTTCAATAATGGTATACAATCTTCTAACAGCTTCAATGTGCATAGGGTGGTTTGGTTATTCTCCTACTCTCCCTCTCTCTCTCTCTCTATCCCTCTGCTTATATGTTTGTGATGTTGGGTAACTTGGTCTTTCGTATTCTTGGGAGATGAATTGTGTATCTAAGAACTAAAAATCTTGAAATTCATCAATAACTTCATAATCAGATGACATATTTTGTTCATGTTTAGTAGTATCCTCAATGGTTGGGAAGACAAATCCTATAGCTTGGCCTTGGGCCTATGCATCCAATACTAATGTTCCCATCTCTAGTGTTTGTTTTGTGGGCCCTTGTGTTTTTGGCTGTTGAGCCTATCCTTGAGTGTCAGTGCATATTAATATGATGGTGAATGGAGGTACATTTGGTTGTGGACCAGTGGGTGGATGGGCATGTGTTATTTTAGGGTGATGGAGTTGGAAGCAAGGCATGATTCCCATCATATTCTTAGGCTTATAGGAGGTGGATGTTTCCCCTCAGTGTGTGAAATTCTTCTACATGCAAAGTATGTTCCATAGTTACATTAAATGCTAAGCACATATACACAATGCGGGTTATGTCATAGCATCCATTTAATATTTGCTTGCACATCTATCAAGAATTGGCTGTGTACAATCGATCAATGATCCAATGTGATAAATCCAACTTCATGCTATTTTTTTGTGCTAAGTACAAACTAAACTAGATGCGCTTATGAGGTTGAGTGAATCTATCTTTCCACAAAAAAGTGAAGTGATGCATACACATCCTCAGGCTAATAGAAAAGTTTGGTGTGATCATAGAATTTTGAATGAGCTTTACGATATTGCTTTTATTCAACTCTTCTAGCTCGAGGGTCTCCTTTTTCAAGCAGATATGAGTGTCATACATTTTGCAAGCCTCTTTCTACTAGATGACATGCTAACCTCAATTTCTTTGCTAGTTGATCTATTAGTAATGATGGTACCACAAATGTACACACTATGTTTCTTTCTGCTTATGGTTGTAAGATATGAATCAAATAGTAACATCGATGAAAAATTGACCTTGGGTAGGGTACAATGAAATAGTTGTCTAGTCCTACTTTCTCTTAGAGATCTTTTGATTCCTTTCAATTTTGCAAACTTTCAAACTTCCATGAAAAGAACTAGAATCAACTCCACTTAGTTCAAACTCAAGCTTTTCTTCCCATATGTAAGGGGTGTCACCTAAGGATCCTACCAACCTTTGAAATGAATGGGATTTCACATGAATTTTCTTTGTCCAGCTCATGGGTGGATCTTCAATAGGGATCAAACCGAGTTCCTCTCTGAAATCTAGAGGTGGGACCAGAGGGTACTCCTCTATTGAAATGGTACATAAACTAATGGGTGCTTGATTGGTGCTCAGTGTTTCCATGATGCTTTACTCTAAGGTTGCTATCAAAATTTGTTAAGACAAGGAAAAAACATGTTAATATTTTTGGAGAAACATTGATCCTAGTATGGTGGAACCATAGACGCTTTCCAATACTAAGATGACTTTCGATTACTTAGCACTTGATGTGCATTGTGAAATTGGGCTCAAGGTGTGTGTAATGCATGTCACTAGACCAATCTTGTATTTATTCAGTGGATATGCATCTACTCATCATGGTGTAAGCGATCTAGAGGAATTTCATCTAGTTTTTACATGGCTTAGAGTTGTTGTTACAAGGATTATATGTGAAGCTATGCTTCCTTAAGGAACTACAAAGATAACTGTAAGCATTCAAATTTGGATGTAGGTTTATGTGATGATATGGGTACTTGTACATGAAAAGGCTTGGGTTGATGAGATTTATGGGGTTGTTCATGGGGTTTTTTATGCACCATTTCTAAACAATTGGTGGATTTCGAGTAAAAAAGGCTTATGTTTTGACAGAGATTGAGGTTTACTTGATGTTTGATCATGAGAAGATTGCATAGGATTTTCTAGATGGGTTATCTGAGTGGGGGGAGGTTTGGCCTTTAAGTAATCTTTCGGTGCCTAGATGGGGGAAGCATTAAGGAAAGCCTTCAACAACTACTTAGGTATCTAGACTTTTTATGTCTTTATTGGTCACTCTCCTTGAAGCTTGATAATCAGGTTATTGATCTCTTTAGTGTGGCTTGGTTTTTCCTTCTTTAATGGATCAACTGGTAACTCACATGTTTTCACCCAGATTAGCTTCATCTTTGTTTGGTCTTCAAAATTCATTGTCTATGGGAGTTTTCATTGATGTTGTAGTAAGGCATTGCTCATTAACCCAAACGTGAAGAAGTTTTTTCCTAAGGTTCAAGTATATATCCAATCCTAGCCGAATACTAAAGGTTCCATAATATCTTCATCATGGAAAAATCAGAAATTTGATATTCAAGGGTATATCATGAAGGAGAAAGGGGACTTCTGCTTCACCTAAGCAAGGGGTTTCTACACTACCCAATCCAATGAGATTGGCTTCCATTGGATTCACGTGTATGTCCAAATCTTGAAAACAAGAATACCTGATGGCACTTGTGGCTTCTCTTGAATTAATCAACGCTCTATTTGACTTGGTTGTAGTGCCAACCCCTAGCTCAACTGAAATGAATGGTTTTGTAGGGCAGGAGGAATAAGTAGCAAGCCTTGACATTATAACTTGATGTCTCTAATTTGCTCTATATCCTTTGCTTATGCTTATTCCATAATTCTTCGTTATTCTTCCTTGTGTTTCTTGGCCTTGTGCCATCATGTGAGCATCTCATCCGTTAGGGGTTCTTGATAGAGATTGACTCTAAATCCACTAATGTAGCTTGGAAATACTTCACTTCTAGATGGCTAACTCAACAAGGCCACTCACAAAAATTCTGTTAATGACCATAGGTCCATATCCACTTTTTTTCCAACTTATAGGCATGTTTCTTCCATGTGTAGACTAATACCGAGTCTCCAAATTTTGAACCTTTCTCCTTAGTATGTGAGTCAAAAAGAAGCACTAGAGTCTTGGAAGCATATATTTTTGTTGATTTCCATAATCATGTCTCTCTTAAGCATTCTAGATCTATAATCCTATGAGATACTTTGTTTCCTTCCCATTGATACACCTGTGCTTAGTTCAACATGGGGATCAAGAAATCCAAGGGTAGCACTGCATGTTCTCCAAAAACCATCTGAAAGTTGAGCATAGTTTTATAAGCCACTAGATAAGCTAACATAGCATGATGTGGTTGCTTGTTTCAATTAGAGAATTTTTTATCTACAATCTTAGTCAACATATTGCATAGGATTTTATTCATGCTCTCTGCTTCGCATTAGCCAATGGATGATATAGGGCTGAATTCTTATGTACGACCATGAAATCTTGAAGGAGATATTCCATGAATTAATTCAAAGAGATTGCAAACACCTCATTCAAGAAGTGCATACCTTTGTTGCCAAATAAGTCGATGGGAAATCCATATCTCATGATTATATTTTCAAATAAGAATTTGGATGTTGTTCGAACATCATTCTTGGTTAAGTAATTAGTGAATACAATGATGTATTCTATGTGTGAACTCCTTGCAATGGGGTTATGGGTCCTACAAATTCTATTCCCCATTTTGAGAAAGCATGTCCTCTCATCATCCCTCTTAAGGGTATTTTGTCACGTCGGATGGGGTATTGTGCTCTCTCACAAGTTTCATAATGTTTCACATGGGTACGTCCATCCATGTGAAGGGTGGGCCACCAAAGAACTGAATATGAGATGGTCTTGATCACAAAATCAGGTCCACAGTAGCCCCTTGCAACATCATTGTTTACAATTTCTAGGATGTTCAAGTAATCACTCTCATGTATACATAGTCTTAAATAATCATCTCTATCTACTCTATATAGATTATCGCCGATCAACACCAAATCTGAGCTTTTTGTGTTAGACTTTGTTGTCTATTTGGGATGGCAACAATTTGATTGTCTGTTTGGTTAAGTAATCAATGGATACAATGATGTATTCTACATGTGAACTCCTGGCAAAGGGGTTATGGGTCCTACAAATTCTATCCCCCATTTAGAGAAAGCATGTCCTCCCATCATCCCTCTCAAGGGCATTTTGTCACGTTGGATGGGGTATTGTGCTCTCTCACAAGTGTCAGAATGTTTCACACGAGTATGTCCATCCATGTGAAGGGTGGGCCATCAAAGACTTGAGAGTATGAGATGGTCTTGATCACGAGATCAATTCCACAGTACCCACTTGCAACATCATTGTGTACAATTTCTAGGATGTTCAAGTAATCACTCTCATGTACACATAGTCTTAAATAGATTATCTATCTTGTCTATATAGATTATCACTGATCAACACCTAATCTGAGCTTCCCATGCTAGAGTTCATTGTCTATTTGGGATGGCAATAATTGAAAAATTCTTGATTTCAAGAACACCTATAGAGAGCTCCATTCTGGTGCTAAGAAGACATGGTATAGGGTTGCATGTTCCATTAGGGGGTTTATACATAGATGTAGAACATTTCTTTAATAGCACATGTATGTCTTTTTCCATGGTAGACCAATATACACCTAACTATAATGTAATGTTAGTTCTGTAGACTAATGATGACCTGATAGTCCCATGTGTGCTTATTATAGTAGGCTTTCATGCTCTTCATTATCGACACTACAAGATAAGATACCTTGTTGGTCTTGTCTATACAAACTTCTTGCTAACAATTGATATCCTATTGTGTCACCTTCATCGGTCTTCACATGCTTGTGGAGGGGTCCAAAAGTCAAGGTAGGCACAAGGGTTTGAGCCCATTTAAGAAGTACTATGTTAAAGAGATGGGCATCTCGAAGTTCATCGGAGACATCTTGCAAGGGATTTGTGCGAGGTCAATAGAGAAATGTGGCTGGCCTATGCAGAAAAGATAAAACGCATCTAGGCCAGCCACGTTTATAATAAATGGGGTATGATGGTCGGCCTAAAATTTAAGAAGTTAACAGAGTAAGTAATATAAATGGGACTTGAATAATTCCCAAATTTCTTGAATAGGGCGTCTTAGTCTTTAGGTTCATATGCACTCATTTTAGTTCTTTGTCTTCAATCACTTGTTTTTTTCTTAGAAACATTATTTGGTCTTGCATCTTTATGGAATTTTCAAGGAACTCAAGTGTGTGTACTCTTGCATTCGTTCTCACCGTTAGATTCTTTCTCTTAAGTTTTCCTATATTTATGCTTAGCCTTTTCACTTGATATCCTTGGGATATCTTATGAGGCTTTGTTACTATCATCATCCTAAGAGCTAAAGCTAGCGCTATGCACTTAGCCTCAAATTGCAATAGCACATGGCCACACACATGCTTTGTATTAGCTCAATGGACCTCAATAATCACCAAGAATTTATCAAAATTGCAAAACTTTATCTCAAAAAATAATTAGACATTCCATCTATCACAATAGGTAGTCTGTTGTGATAGGCAATTTATCGCAATACACCTCACTTGTCACAATAGAGTGGGATTGTCATTATAATTTGTGTCTATCTTAATGGACGAGATCTATCACAATAGGGTGATAGAGAGCCTCTACCATGAGGTATTTTTGTTGAAATAAATTGAATCAAACATGATAGATGTACTCTATCGTGATGGATTGACTTTGTCACGCTAGGTGATGTCACAGTAGCATGAACTTGTCGCGATAAGGGGGCTCTATCATGATAGAGCTAGTCTCTCTTGATAGACTAGTTTTTTCCTATTTTCATTATGTCTTGGCATTCTGTCACCACATGGTGCCTTTGCTCCTGATAGATTGAGTCTACCTCAATAAGGCAACCTCCAAGGCCTCGATCTGTCACACTAAGGTGTGTCTGCCTCGCCAAATTGAGTCTATGGAGACACTTTGATCCATAAAGATCAATCTGACACGATAGCTTGATCTTCTTGAGATGAATTGAGTCTATCATGACAAACCGAATATGTCATGATAGACTGCATGCACAAAAGATTGACCATATTGTGACAAGATAAAAATTTGCTATTTTTTCTGATGTTTCTAGTGATTTGGGAAGATTCTAGAAAGCTGTACCGTCTAGTGTTGATTCAACTTTGAAAAGGTGCCATTTTTTATATGAGTTCATAGACTAAATGTGTTATGTCGAGAGTTGTGTAGAGGTTTGTCGTACCTATCACGCCTACTAAAGATGCAAACAACCTATGGATGGCACAAAAACAACACAATCTCTCTCTCTCTCTCTCTCTATCTATATATATATATATATATATATATATATGTGTGTGTGTGTGTGTGTGTGTGTGTGTGTGTGTGTGTGTGTGTCTCCTAAAGTGATTTTTTGACAAAGAAGAATGAAGGAAATATGAGGGGATGAATAGAGGTGGTAGGAATGAAAATTGCAAGTGAATACACACCAAAAAATGGAGAAAAATCAAGAGAACCTACTTACCAATGACTCCAACATCTCTCCTCTATTATTACCATCATATGATCATCCCTTGAGTAGCTCCCATGGCAATGGCACCCAAAAGTTGTTTCCTCATAGAACATTGATAAGTGCCAACATCAATGAAGACCCAACCTCGAATTTTCAACCAAGAAGACATGAGAGTGATATGAACATCATGAGCAAGTGACCAATGCAAATGCATATGTGAGAAGCAAGAAGATGCACATGCACACACACACATGTGAGCAAGAAGCAATAGAGTGACACAATGAAGTCTATTCATTCAAGATCACAAAAATTACAAGACTTTTTTACTTTCCTTCACTATCCAATCTCTCAAAATGAGTCAACATGCTCTATTTATAGTTTTTAGTTTAGCTTTGATCGGCTTCATATCTAGTGTCTGACATAGTTAAAAAATAAGTCTTAGGACTAATTTCATGGCTCAAATGATCAACAAAAATTACAAAAATTGGTATGCTCAATAAACTTCTTAAGTTCAAGGGCTCCTTGGCATCAACAAAATGAAGCTAGATTTTACAAAATTGAGTTTTTTACAAAGTGGTGATAAAAAAGCATTGTTTTGGAGGTAAATATTGACCTTTTAATAAGAAATGTAGGACCTCTTTCTACATACTGCCGCTTCTTCCATACCTACACTTTGACCACCTTGACTAGGTCCAACATATAGATAGAGAAAATCCAAATAAAAACAAGTTTATGTGCAAGTGCATACACAACATAAAAAGAAGTTGAGGGACTATGTAATATCCATGTATTCATGATCCTAAACTTTCTTATCAAATCACAAACCACACTAAATTCCTCTATCTACCAAGCATAGTGCAACCAATGTTACATATTTACACATGTAACAATTCACTATTATATAGAGAATAGAAAATCTAAAATCTAATAATTTCAATAATTCCATAAATGAGAACATGTACACTTGTTTATACATGCATACACATGTTTATGAATGCATGTATGGATAACAACATTCCAAACACTTCTACTCTAAAAATATTCATTCACATGGTAAAAGACTAGTTGGATTATCATACTTAGATTGCAATTGATTGTTTCCATTCTTTTGGAGAGCATAGCTCTCTTTAGCTTTAATTCAGAATCACAATATAAGGAATTCATCTAGAACCCTTCTAAAATGGAGTTCACACATTAAATATAAGATGGGAATGAATGTTCTTTCCTCTCTATCCTAGACAAGCACAAAAGGTCTTATCATATTACGATGGTATATGGACACATTTTAAGTCCTAACTAAATTTGATTTCGCTCTAAAAGTATTTTTTCCTAGTTTTATATACACATAATCCTAATGTACTACATACCCTAATGGATTTTCTTACACTCTTGAGCATCTTCTTCCTCATTGTTTCTACATAATTGATAGAGCTTAAAAATTATACTTTTTCCAAAAGAATCTTTAAAAAATGTCCAAAAAGTGACTTTTGACATATATATTAAAAAATGGGCCTTTGAGTAAATAAGAACTGAAAATGCAACTTTTAAGAAAATCATTTTTTTATTCAAATACATGCACGAGTTTGATGACGTGAAAAGTAGATTCTCTCTCTCTCTCTCTCTCTCTCTCTCTCTCTCTCTCTCTAGAAGAAGAAAGAGAGGGGCCTAGTAAAGCCTTAAAAAAACCTACTCTAATCTACTAAAAAGTACCCTATTAAATGCACTTTGTCCCCTTAAACAAGAATAGAATTAAGCTTAATCCCTAAAAATTAGGGATCCTTACAAGGCCCATGTAGGGTTCATTTTTTTTTCTTAATGAAAAAATGGTGTCATTCATATGCTAGTTATTGAGGATAAGTTTAAAACAATTCAAGATATTCCTTTGTCTACTTATGTTGCAGTTCCTATGTTGAGTATGATAGCCGTATGTTCACATCCCTACCCATTATTCAAAAACAGAAATGAAATGATATAGATATACGATATCTTCACCTATCAAGCATACTACTTGAGGCTCTTCTTTCTTACCTTCACTAGTGTAGAGATTCAATGAATTATTAAAGATAGTTTAATGGATAGTTTTCTTCCAAAGATGGACTCAAAAGAACAATTAATTATTGCACCAAAAAATAAAATAAAATAAAAAAATTGCCAAACAATTCACTTGTGTGAATACTATTGATGGGTTACTTGATTCATATAAAAGTCGTGTTTCTAGTCTTTGTTTATTGACAAACGGCAATCTTGATGCATAGAGTGAAAAGTGGAATTTACTATTCAGTTTCATTACGATCCTTCCTATATTTGATCATTGTACACATTTGATGGACTCAAAAGTTTCATCATTTTGCAATGATGCAACCAAACAAGTTATCTCACAACACACTTTCTTCCTTTTCATTGAGCTTTCCTATACAAAGAATATCATCACATGCACAAAGAACTTCTCTTGTCACACTACCGGAGTTTTAAAGATTGTCTTTTACTACTATTGATAGCATTTCCAAATTATTACAAGTTTAAAATAAATCATGAATTAAAAAGAAATTGTATCAATGATAACACTGCTACAATCGGCTTGGTAGGTAAGTTTATTGAGGGTAGGTATAAAATCCATACTATATATATATATATATATAACCTAACCCATACCCATACAAATCCATACTATCTCTAATTATGGTAGAGTAAATACTACTAATATGTTTTGTTTTATATGATTAAAGCTCACAAATCACAATCAATCTCTAGAATATGCAAAATGTCAACATGCACAATTTGGCTCTGAGCTTTCTCAATTCGTCATACGTACAAAAGCATTAGATGATATCCTCCTTTTCTGAACATATGCATCTTTTGAACATGTATATGAAGATTGTGGTTTAGATAAAATGTGAATTCCTTCCCTTCTCAAGTGAGAGTTGAGCACAAACAACAATTTGCTGTTCATGACGTTTGTAATACTATTGGAACATCATCAATCTATAACCACCCATACGAATCTTATGGATCACTTTTGTTAGCATATATGGATCTATCCACATAAAGAAATGTTTGAAGTGCAACATATAAAATAGGCACCCTTTGTTTTGATCGATGGGGGCACATCCTGCAAATTTAATGCAATATCCTTAAATTAACATGTTTCGTCATACTCAAACCAAGTGGATTCTTACGACACTCATATGTCCACAAGTAGTTTCTGTTTCATGTTTGGTTGCTTAAGCATATCTTGATTATGCAAACAATAACCTAGCATGGTCAGGTCTAGTTATAAAACTCAATGAAGAGCATTTGTTTGAGCTACAATTGAATGTGTATGAGTCAAACCTTACAATTGACTTGGGTGTTAATGGTAGTTTCAACACTTTGGCAATCATAAGGAAGAGTGAGACACTTTACCTTGAGAAGGACACTTTCCTATCTTTTTCCAACTAAGCACAAAAGCTATTCTCCGCTCACAAATGCACACTCAGATGCACTATCATTTTGTCAAAGAGAGACTCTTTGCATGAACTTGTCTCATGTGCCCACACAAGCTTACATTGCGAACCTTTTCATAAAGGCTCTGCGATGTGAGAACAGTACAGCTTTTTGCAAAGTCTTGGGCTTACTCCCTCTTGTAGATCGATTTACAATCAACATAGACAAGAACTTCATCACAAATAAATCTCAACTCTTAGTTCATTGCACCATCTCATTGGGATTTATCTGTACATTATTGTAGCGATGAGTGAAAACATTTAGGACCACTCAGCCTCTCTTTTCCTCTTTAAGAGATTTTCTTCCTCTAGCTTGTATATACATCCTTAACCCTAAGGGATTGCTTTTCGTCATGCATTTCCAAATTTAGTCTCATTATTATATGTTGTTCCCTAAGCTTCTGCTTACTTAGTGTGTTCTTGTTCCTTAAACTCCAACAAAAGAAACGTCCATAAGAATGTGTACCTATACGTTGGCCCCATGACTCATAGGGCTCTAGTGAATGGTTTGCCATCCATCTTACCAAGATCTTTCTAGCCACTCTAGATACATATGAGATACCAGCGCATCCTTAGATCTCTAGAAACACCTCTTCTAACAAAGCCTTGACCAACAAGCATTTTACGATTAGTCATGAGCTTCTACAAGCTTTTGATTGGAGCTCTCCAATAATAAACAGTGTGCTGTAGAAACCATTAATTTCATTGACCAAGATTGTCATATACGCCACATAAAACAGCAATTCCCTGCACATATTCTGCTTGCTTTCCATTTTCTGTTCAGCATATTCAACTTCTTGCATGGGAAGCTTTTTAAGCCCCAATAGATCCTGTAATTATGAAGATAATTCCATCGTTAAATTCTTGCAACCATTTGTTACAAGACGACTTGAGACCAGTCTCTTCATGCACTAGCTTCTTATGGTTTATTTTGGAGCCTAAAACAATATACAGTCTTATTCGCATGCCCAGAATTCCCAAGATACTTTCTCATTCTTAACTGGTGCTTACTGTCATCCATGCTTAGTCTAAAGCAAACAAGGGTAGCATGGTCTAAAGCCTAAAGCAATATGTAGTCTTACTAGCACGCCCAGAATTCCCAAGATACTTTCTCGTTCTTAACTGGACTCTTACTGTCATCCATGCCTAGTCTAAAGCAATCTCATTTGTTACAAATAGCAAGTGATTCTGTGTGCCACATTGGTCTGTCATGATTGAAGATGCATGTCTTGAACATTATGAATAAACAATTCATGTTTGTTAAATATTACAGAAAGAAACATACCTGCAAATTTTATGTACTTCTTAAAAGGGCCATGTACATGACAGACGTGAATTCAAAGATTCCTGCACAATAGGTTGATGGCACTCAGTACTCTTATCTCACGAATATAACTGAAACTCGCTTTTCCATGAGGATCCAATCGTATAGTTCTGTCTTCAATTATTACAAACACCTCAGATCATAATCTCAGATAATATTATTGTTCAAATGGAAGGGCATAATCTTGGCTTAACCATTATCATAAATTATTACAATGATAAATAGGAAGTTACAAATTGCTTGGTGATGGGAAGAGAGACTGCTGCAATCACTATGATCAAAGAGAGATATAATGCAGGGTAACATGTGAGGGAATTCGGAAAAGGCTTCAGAAATAGGTTGTATTAAACCAGTGGCCATGAATGGACTACAAAACTTCTTGCAAAATCCTTGAAAGACGAATGTGTAATTTGTTGGGATCGTCCTGTTGTTGAAGAGGCTTTCATCTTTCTCAACCTTCTTTATTTTCTGTAACATTCATAAATATTAACATGTTTTGGAAAAGACTCTGAATCATAGAAAGAAAGATTCATCACATCCTTGACACATTTCTTCCAGAAATACAGAACTCCATGTTCAAAAAAGCTGACTATCACTTTAATTCATCAAGGAAAATACATAAAGCTTTACAGGGAAATTTCAAATTTATTAAAGACCAAACATTAAAAATGCCAATTGAAAACATTTCAACTAGTATCCTCGATAGATCAGTGTTCACAGATAAACTTGCTAAGAAGAATGGAGGTGGCTGTAATGACTTTGGGGTCAAATATTCAACTTGCTGAGAAAGGTAGCTGTGATGACTTTGGGGCCAAATAAAGCTTTTGAATGTGTACAGAAATTCAGTTAGCCAAAACTTGAGAGCTGAGATTCTGTGAAGGTTATACACGATAGGTGTTCATGGGGAAAAGGACACACACACACACACACACACACACACACAAAATCACCTCCACCACCCTTATTCCAATAGCCTACGCTATGAACATTGCTGCTATTGACCTCTTCACATAAATGCTACCAAAAAGTAAACTCCAATCCATAATAAACCCTTCAAAATAAGTTTGAGATGTATCCTTATGCAAATATATGCAGCCTGTAGGCATATTAGCCAGCTCATACTGACTCTTATAGACAAAAGTTAAAACATGAGAGAGATAAAAGAAGCTATGCTCGAGATATGATCATTACATTCCATAATGTGGTACATGAAGTTACAAGAGAGCATAAAGAATATGCAACAGATACAAGCTGTCCATAACTCCAAAATCTCCCACATTAAAAATTATCTCCTCCAAATGAATAAGCTTAAGCTGTTGCATACTTTCTAGACGATGCAGAACACATAACTCGACCTCTCCAAGTTGAAGGACCACCTTCTTCAACACAAGCTCAAGAAGAGAGCTCCATGAGGTGATAAGAAGTGATACTAATTTGGTGTTTACATAGATTCTGCTAGATAAAGCAAAAGCTAGCTGATACTAATTTCGATGCATCGAGCAAAGGAAGGCCGAAAATCAGAGAATTACCTTGTGAGTGTGATTGAGAGTGAGATTATGAGTGAGACTGAGATTGAGAGAGTGAATGTGAATGAGATTGTAATAGCTCAGGAAGCTATTTTGCAAGAGCTATTGGATATGATTCAAATCTATATTACCAAATTTTCTCCTTCTCTACATCACATCTTGTCTACTCTGTTGTGTCAGATTTTCTCTCGTCTTGTGCAAGTTTTTCCTTTTCTCTCTTCTGTTGTTCTTGAGTGATTGGAAGCTTGTGATTGTGAAAGCGCATACATGCTCACACAAACCCCACAATGCACACACACCAAGAGCATGAACTCACAAGAAGCTCTACCAACTGAGTTTCTATCACTTCCAGAAGTGATGGGCAAACTCAGCCATAATGAAGCCTAGCACAAAATGCAAACAAAAGATAGGAAAAATTACAGAACATGCATAGCTGATAGGGTATACACACCTATAAACTAGTCGTAACTCGGATGAAGAATCTACAAATGAAATACTGCATGTCTGCTAATACAACAATCATATATATCAGAATGAATCTAGGCAAACCCCAAATTCACCCTCAAATGGAAGTGCAACTATAAGCTCATGGTAGTCAACCACAAGACTACATAGCATATCAGCTCCATTATGCACAATATCGACTCGATACTATGACATCCCCACTAAGGTCATCAATGTCCAATAGTGGGTATAGAACTCAGAGTGAGTACATGCTCACACACACCCCACAACGCGCATACACCATGACCATGAACTCACAAGAAGCTCTCCGAGCTGAGTTTCTATCACTTCCAGATGTGATGGGCAGACTCAGCCATAATGAAGCCTAGCACAAAATGCAAACAAAAGATAGGAAAAACTACAGAACATGCATAGCTGATAGGGT
>CM035414.1:123980165-123985165 GCA_020310875.1 Ceratopteris richardii
TTTAAGGAGTTCCTTGCTTAGTAGATGGATTTTGATGAATACAATCTCCATGGAAATAGATGAATGAATACAGTAATATCCATCATTGAAATTTGGTTGATGAAGAAATCCAACAGTACCTAAAGTGGCTTCAACAATCTTCAATAAAGACTTTACTTCATACCAATTTCCAATAAGGGGGAATGCCAGGACCTTGGAACCCTTTGTATGATAACCAACTTTGCTCATCATGGATGCATTGAAAAGTGAAGATTATGAACAAAAGCTTGGTGCAAAACTGTCGGCTTTCGTTCAGCAAGTGCATTTGTCAGCCCTTCACTATAAAATGCAACTCTTGATCAAGGAATGATTGTCTTCATCCATCTCACATGGCTATATGCATGAATGGATACAGCTTTTTGCTGCTCATTTTCAAAAACCATAAAAGAGGGGTGATTCTTATGATTGATCAATAGAAGATATGACTTCTCACTAAGGGACATGACTCATCATTTATGGCAATTGATCTTATAGGATTACTGTGACACTCCCCAACCACAAAGGCAAAGCCATCAGATGAGCTTCTTGTAGTCTTCACATGTATCAAATCACTAAGTTCATCATGGAGCCTGTAATCTTCGAGGATAAAGTTGATTCCAGTGGTTTTAAGTAGGAGATGGGAAGACAGTTCTATGAATGGAAATTCACAATCTCAACCACCACTATAAAGCTAATCATGCAATCATAACTTCTAATTGGAAAAACACGTTCAGTCCACATACAAGTGATCACATTAAAAGGTCCACAACTGTAGGGCCTGGTTCTAGCTCCACTTTGCTTATTGCACTTACCCCTGAGGTCTCTAGCTCTCTGCTTTATGCTTCAAAATTTGATAATCGATCATGTGGAATGAATTCTTCTTGATTAGAACTGCATGTTTGCTATGATGTGGAAGCCAGCCATGCAACACTGTCATACTACCTAAAATGGACTATGAACTTAGTTGTTTAGAGCACTTTTCCAAACAGAATATGTAGAAAACACCGAAAGTAACTCCTACATGATTCTTTTACATGCAGTCATGCAGGTTATATGTTGTGCAAAATTAAAGTTGCCCATGGATCCAGTTTATTAATGCACAGAAGAATTGTATATGCAATGCTACATTATTGATCTCATACCTGACCTCTTGTCAATGGACCCTTAATTTGTGCAGTGATGCCAGGTATATTTTGAGAGTTCAAAGCAAACATAAGCATAGATGCTGACAATACAAAAATTGACCTCTGCATCGATGGTGACAAATGAGCTGCAAACATGGAAACATGTTCCTAATTAGGACCTATACAAATAGTCGTGTAAAGCTTTGGTGACTTCTTAGTTTCTAAAAGAACTCCAATGCACCACCTCTTTCAAAATCCAGAACTTCAACCACTTGTCCTCAACCATTAATTAGTTTGAACATTTAAGTACTAGGTTTAGCAAATCTCAAACATTATGTATCCTCATATAACTCCGTAAAATGAAATTGAATATAACATAAAATAATACTCAAACTCATCCCTAAACCATTAAACTCCTTTAGTAACGAAGCCTTGCAGACACTGAAGCCTTGCAGAAGCCACCACGTTATGCTGTTTCATTCCTCTCCTCTACATATACAATCTATCTGAAACATTTCTGGAGCACAATAGCCATTTATGAGAGAGAGAAAACTTCCAGCTCTAAATATCCTAGAGAAATGTGGCAGTCCCATTAGATCTCCCCCCCTTTTTTGCCTCTCTTTTTGAAGATGCAACGATCATTAGAACCGACAAATGATTTGGAATTCAAGTCCCACTACATTCAAATATCTCATCTTGATTGAATACTCAAAAAAGAAATGCATAATAAGAAACCTCTACAATAGAAGAACCCACTTAAAAACACGCAGAAATAAATCAATAAATTCATATTGAAAAAAAAACCCATAAAAATCGAATTATAAACATGTAAAAGTGAATCATTACCATCCTTGCTGAGAGCCAAAGTCCTTAGCGACAGAGCCAATTGGACAGCCCGAACAAAAACAGCATGACTTAGATTCTGTGAAAGATACAATGCAATATTATTAATCTTGTTAATTTACTGAGCTTTAGCATATGAAAACATGATAGAATTTTGCTAGTTTACAAGTTGTCCCATACAGAAGTAAAATGCAAGGTTTTCTGAAAATCTTAGCAGAGCTTCAGTTATTTAGAAAATCAAAAATAGATAATTCCAATGAAGGTCACACTAAAATGCACCTTGACTGTCAACTCTTGGATATTAGTATGAACAAACCTTTCCTGAAGAAAAAATCAAAATCATGCTGAAGGTCTTGAACATTGCTTCATAGTTCCTTGGAGAGTTGTTATCCATGTTTGCTTCAGTCCACATTGCTGATAGCAGTACAGCTGCTTGGTCGCTACTCAGAATAATGGTAGCCATTTCCTGAAACAGAAACGAGATAGCACAAAATTTCATAATTATAGAAAACCATTTGTGTGAAAAAAATTGCAGAGAAAGTTCCAAATCATAACCCATAAACCATATTCAAGTTACATATAAAGCTTAATTTTAGAGCAGACTTTAAGATAGTCAAAATGAAGGATCATACCATACTAAACACCTAAATTTCACCTGGTCATCTCTATCACGTTCTCTTAGAATTCAGATAAAAAAGTATTTGACATAGCACAGAAATGTCAGTTTATCCTAAAATGGACACTATGAATAGCAAAACGTTTGATTTGATCTTCACAAAGCTGTGACCTGTGAAAGAGAGATTAGGGTTTGGGACTTACATGCTTCTCATCAATTATGGATGTGTTTCTAACATCCGGTTTGGATGCCTCATCCCATGCATAAGCCTGCCTATCAATTTTACTCCCATGCTTTCCCAAAAGTGTTCTATGTGATTTGTTCCCATTTGTTTGATCGAATCTGCCACTCAGGGAAGTATTGAGCTGTGAAGAAATGTCATGCTCTTTGACAAGCGGGCCAATTAGCACATTTGCAACATGCAGAGCTGATACAGTTTTCCGAAAGCTCTTTTTTGTAGTCTTTATAAGATCTCCGGAATCAGCAATTACATCAGTCTGGCTTGACAAATGCTTCATAATCAGCCTGAAAACACCATGTGCATCCACTCGGATATCACTGTCAGGATGAACCATAGCTAATGATAACTGATGGAGTAAGGCCTCTGAAAAATTCTGGGTGGAAAGATAATAAAGCATTCAAAAGCATCAGCTGTATTCTAACAAGAATGTATCTGAAACAAAACATGTTACTTGAATCCGAAACTAGTATAGCTTGCCTGCTGCTTTCGAGCAAGGTTTGAGAGAGAAGCTACAATGTCAGCCAAAATCAATAAGGCACTCATTGTGCTCTTTGAAGTTGTTGACTGGGAAAGCTTCTCTAGAGTCAGAGCCATCATTTCACAAATGAGGCCAAAATCACCTAGTTTTCTTACAAGCTTCAGCAGACAGTCTTGAATAGCTGATTGAAGACCTTTGTTCTGCTCCAAATCTTCATAGGCAACTGCCCCAGTAGAGGCCTGTAAGGTGCTGCATAAGTGCCTAAAGATATCATTCAAAACATTAATTTCAACGATAGTTGACTCTGTTTTTGAATCCTGAGTAAGACTAGCCACAATTTTTACAACAGCTGCCTTCATTTGAGGTTGGTTCTTTATGCTCTTATGATCAAGATGTTTGACCAAAATCCCAATCAAATAGCAATCGATCCCTGTTTGTAAGACATAATGTGTCTGCTTAGCACATCAAGACAGGAAAGAAAAGCCATATGAGAAGTAAAAGATTGGGAGGGTGAAAAACAGCAAACAAAATGTTGGTAAAAAACCATGGTTGAAATTTGGAGGCAGAGAGAGAGAGAGAGAGAGAGAGAGAGAGAGAGAGAGATAGAAAGAGCTAGAGAGTAAAAACAAATGTTGTTGGTTGGTTGGTTTTTTTTTTTTTTGTGTGTGTGTGTGTGTGTGTGTGTGTGTGTGTGTGTGTGTGTGTGTGTGTGTGTGTGTGTGTGTGTGTTTGGGGGGGGGGGGGGGGGGGAAGAGAGAGAGAGAGAGAGAGAGATAGAGAGAGAGAGAGAGAGAGAGAGAGAGAACAAATAAACCAAAGTTTATATCAATGTCTTTGAAAGGACAAAATGACCTATGCGACCAAAGTGTTACACAATGGATCTGCTACGACTGGGGCATAGTTAAAATACAGGATAAAACTGTTAAATGAAAGTGCCCAGTAGGTGATAAACACGACGTCTAATGGAGAGTGGATACTTGCTGGGTACCAGATGTTAGAATAAATACATGTAAGAGCAAGAGCATGTAATGAGAGAGTGCATGTGCGGGATACCAGATGTTAGAATAAATACATGAAATGTTACCAGTAAATTATAATCTAGAAGGGGCATAAAGCTGGTGGTACGAACATTCCATAACATATTCCCTTCAAAAAAATAACTAAATAATTAGCTAGTGGAATGAATACCTGACTTCTCTGAACATTGAACAATTTGCTGTAGAACAGACAAAGCCAAGTCCTGATCTGATTCCCAATGCCTTCCTGTATCAAAATAATGCAAAATTGGTTCCACAAGCCGTCTTCTTGTTGTTGCCTCTTTAGCAGCGAGAGCTATTTTTTCTATGCACGCTCTTGCCCAGATACTTGGATTACCGACACTGCTCACAGAAGTGTCAAAAGCATTACTTAACAGTTCGTTATATAATGATCAAACTAGAATATAAGGAGTTCTGCCCACCCAAAACTCTCTTTAGAATTGAAGGCATCCTTGCGAAAAGAAAGCATTGGAAAAGAATCAGATATGATCACAGGTGTCCGTCCTTCACTTTTTTCGACCTCCTTCACCCAATACTGATATGCCCCATCCTTTCCTTCATCAGCATATCCATACTTGTCATGGCCATAGTTCTCAATGATTACACGAACAACCTTGTAAACAGCATTAATGCATCAGTCCAA
>CM035414.1:123999343-124119343 GCA_020310875.1 Ceratopteris richardii
ATCTTCATAGCATTATGCTACTTTGCTCCTTCTAGCTCGCGTTTCACTATCATAGATCGAGAGGAGGACTCACCATACATTTGCTTGTCAGAAGAGATTACAGAGTACTCTGTCAGAAGAGATTACAGCTCGAGCTTCAGCTGACCCTACACACACTCACTATGGCACTCACTTACTCAGACTAGTCTCTCGACATAATCTCGTTATCTATAACGGGATGGCTCAGTGGCCCACCTCAGCAGGATTGACATGCATACCACACTCAGTCACAGATGGCGGGGGAAGTACAATAGATTACGTCATGGGATCCAGAGAGGCCATCCACCTACTTACCTCATTCACCATCCCACCCATACCCATTGGGGCCGATCACACATACCTCGCACTCTCCCTGAAGGGAGACACCCCTACACGCATACCCGCAACATGCATCCCACACACCACCATCCACTTCACACACGAGCTAGCTCACATATATGCGTCTCGAGTCGAGAAGGGTCTTCTCTTGCTTCATCCTGACACTCCATTATCCCTACTCACCTCTCAGATAGCATCAGTTCTTCAAACATCAGCCATCAGCTCCTTCCCACACACCATCCATTCTCGTCACACACCTCCTCTCGGGACTATGCCACAACATCGTTGGTATGATGAGGAATGCAGAGATCTTTACCGCCGACTACAAGCTCAGCGAGCATTGGGAGAGATCACAGAGAGAGAGAGAGAGACAAAGGGACAGATGAAGACTCTCACACGTCGAAAGAGGCGAGCCTTTGAGGAGGCACAAGAGCTTGAGCTATACCATCTCTCTATGAGTATGGACAGTGCTGCAGCATGTCGCATCCTACGAGAGCCACTCCCGACCACACCTATTGGGGACCCACACACATGGCATGATTATGCTCAGAGGTTATATGAGGTACCTAGGCAGCCTCCCATTCCCCAGCCACTTGAGCCTCGCCCTACTAGTTCTCTCTTCATAGCAAAGATGGTTGAGAGGGCCATAGGACGACTGCGACATGGACATTCGACAGACCACACGGGATTGCAGAGCGAGCATCTCATATATGCAGCCTCCACTATAGCCCCGTTGATTGCACATGTCTTCAACCCGGCTATAGGGGAGGGCTTCCTAGAGGAGTGGACTAGGCACACCATCATGCCTATCCACAAATCGGGCGACATCCTGGATCCAGGGAACTACAGGACCATCATGATTGGCCACACCATGGCCAAACTATACGGTGCCATACTTGAGGCAGAGCTCAGCTCATACGCAGTCATACGCAGAGACTGAGGGGCTATGAGCACAAGGCCAGGCAGGTTTTCGACGAACTTTCTCTACTATTGATCACATCTTCATTCTGCGCTGCCTCAT
This sequence comes from Ceratopteris richardii, assembly GCA_020310875.1. NCBI lineage: Eukaryota > Viridiplantae > Streptophyta > Polypodiopsida > Polypodiales > Pteridaceae > Ceratopteris > Ceratopteris richardii. Next base: position 124,000,722 of record CM035414.1, read on the forward strand.
TGATGGGGCAAGGGTGCGGAAGAAGAGACTATATTGATGCTTTGTGGACTTCCAGCAGTGCCATGAGAGAGGCTCTTCCAATGCCCCTAGAGCTTGGGAGTACCATCAGGGATGATTTGGGCCATCTATGCACTCTATGAGCAGGTGACTGGGAGGGTATAGTGTCCAGGAGGTATGTCTGAGACCATTGCTAGCACCATCGGTGTTAAGCAAGGCTGCCCACTCTCTCCCACTCTATTTGGTCTCTACATTGACGAGATTGAGGACTACATTCTCCAAGCTGGAGGAGAGGGTGCAGACCTCGCAGGTACACATGTCCACATTTTATTATATGCCGATGACATTGTCTTGATTTCAGAGTCACCTGAGGGATTACAGCGCCACCTGGAGGCCCTGGATGAGTTTTGTACACAGAGGGGCTTGACGGTAAACCTTGGCAAGACCAAGGTCATGATCTTCTACACCTCCCCCATGGTGAGGAATGGAGCAGGATTCAGAGCTTGCGGTGGACAGATTGAGGTTGTCACTTCCTATCTCGGAGTCACATTCACGAGCGTGCCTGGCCCCTTCAGCATGAGACAGGCAGCCACCAATAGACTCACACGCGGATATGCAGCTTTAGCCATGCTAGAGCTGAGATGTCACCAGGCACACTTCCAGGAGCCCCGCACGAAGGGGTGGCTAGTAGACACACTAGTCAGACCAGCTATGATGTGCTATGATGTATGCTGCGACGGTTTGGGCCCCAGGCCTGACAGTCACCCAGTGGAGTGCCATCGAGAGGCCACAGGTGCGTATGATCTTCCAATTATTTCGCGGGAAACAGTCGGTACCACATGACATCATCAGGGCAGACCTAGCTGCACCACCCATGGCAGTAGATGCACTATTCCAGACTATCTGCTTTATTCAGAGGATGAGGGAGCTCCCTACAGATAGACTCACACACAGAGCTTTTGAGGCATCTATACAGATATTAGAGTCAGGATATGAGAGAGCTTGGTACACTCAGGTTAGAGTCTGGTTTGATAGTCATGGACTTGATATGGACAGATTGTCGCCTTTTCAGTATGACCCAGACTCACCTCACATCCACCTCTCTCGTCGTGAGAGGAATGTTGTGCTCAGACAGGATCTCTGGCAACTCTACATTAATCAGACATGGCACACACCACACACGAGACTATCGCACTATCGAGACCAGTTCTTAGACATACTAGCAGACGGTTTCATCCAGCGACCACGCTACATGGATACTTATTCCAGAACTTGACATTTAAAAAAGCACGTTCCCCATCAAAAGGAAGGTAGGTAGATCTTGACAGTTACACAATTATAATCCCAAGACATGTGTGAATTATTCCCCATAAACCAAGCCCTGCCATATAGTATGTTTATGTTAGGAAATGATGGACAGAGAGAGCGAGAGAGAAAGATTATGATACAATAAAAATCATTGTTTGATACTCACATGGTCATAATCAGAAGGCATGTGTGAATTTTCCCCCATGAACCAAATCTGCCACAATATATATATTACATAATCAGCATTCCAAACCCACCATTTACCTGAAAATTGCATGACACACCATAAAGTGTTGGCATACTGAAACCCTTTTAAAATATATACGAACCAGGGCTGATAAAGCTTTTAATCCAGCAGATCTTAGAACTTTTCTTCTTTCCACCTCTCCAGTTTCCTCAGCAAGTGAACACAAGTTTGACAAAAGCCCATCAAAATGATGAATGTAAGTTCCATCCACCTAATTATCATACACAAGACATGCATCATTGAAAAGAACTGCTGCTGATGCAAAAGCGATTATTCCGATGGAAATTCTGTGAGAAACGGATAAGCTTGCACTCTGAATGTCTGGTAATACCTGATTGTATGCAAACTCAACCAGTGCTTCACAACCTAGAATCTGTACTTCATCCCTTCGAGTTTGATCAAGGAGGATTTTGAGCATGCTGAGGGCACTACTAGCAAACAATGGCCTGAAGGAAACTAAACTGAGGGATGAAAACCCAAAATGCATATCACACAAAATCTGCTACATAAGCCAGCTCAAAGCTTACATTTGACTCTTGCATGCAGAGAATAGCTTTGTATACACAGCCATAACCACTCTGAGTGAACCCAAATGATCATGTCGCAATGCTTTATATCCTTTCTGCTCTAGTGATTCTGCGATCTGCACAAATAGACCTATCAGACAATGACAATCTAACAGAACACGAATTTGTTAATGAGATGGAATGTGCTAAATTTTAAGGCTTGTTTTACAAACCTTGGGAACCCGTAGTGGGTTTTTAGATGCGTAATCACAAAGTTTTGAAATTTTTCTGTCATTGGGGAGCTCATCCTGACAATTGGCAACAATAAGATAAGTTACCGAAAAGCTATGCACGTGTATGTATACATGAATAGGAAAAGTGTGAAACGCTAGTATCATGAAGTACAACACAGGAAGAACAACATATAACTAAATCAACAAATACAGAAGAAAACAGATTGTTGTCAGACACGTTTAATTTTTGTACCCATTTGACTTTCTAGAAATAGAAATGCTGGGCCACTCCTGTAAATATAATTTACATGATATGTTAAAGGAACACATTCAAAAAGAATGAATGTGTAGGTTTACCTTTCCTTTCCTATTATGGATGTTCTTTTTTCGTTTCTTTTGATGCATGTAGGTGCATGTGGTGGAGTAGGAATGATGATGGGTTGCCTTTTTCTTCTCACCCTAGGTTTTGGATTTTTTATGGGTTTTACCTATTCACCTCATCTCCATCAGGAATGGACACCTAGTTACAGAATGAAAGAAATTTATAGCAATGTACTCGAGGCCAAAGTCAATCCGTGGGACGAAGCATACAGCCATGCAACTGTGGTCCCAATTATCATAACAACAATACCTGACTGAAATTTGAAAGTTAAGAAGGGCATAAACATGTGGATCACAATATGTAATATTTAAACAAACCGCCCCAATGCAATGAAGTTGTGGTGATCCGAAGAATCAGAAAAAAGTGATTACATATACACTGTATAGAGAGTATGATCATGAAATGCAAGGAAACCTATTTCTATCGGGTTAATAGATAAATGTGACCTCAGCTATGTGTTCCAGAATTCTAAATTTATTTACTTGGGTTCCAAATCCTAACCCTAGCTTTTTCACACAGAACATACATTTTACAGTTTCGTTTATTCTATCACATAATTGATGGATAATCTGAAATTATTCAGTGTATCATTCGTTAGTTTTGTCAATACTTTGCACGTCTTGGCTCTCATCTCTGTCTCTCTACAAGATTTTTGTTACCTGCTTCTTGTGTTTATTGGATTTTATGCTTTTAACTTATTCTGCTAGCCATTTGATGAGTGATGCTATAAATGTTTGATGTACTGTTAGTATTTTTTCATACTTTGCACAGATTTTCTCTAATCCCTCGCTTCATCTCTCTTGGACCTCCACAAAATGTGTGTCATATGTTTCTTACATATATAACATCTTAAGTGGCTTTCTTCCTCAGTTGTTCATGTCACAATTGATCATGGTATCAGAGCAAGACAGTTTCTGCTGCTGCATACTGTATCTTTCTCATGTGTGATTTTAAAATTTAAATCTCTACCATAGCATGTTACACATTCACATAAATCAGAAACTGAAGTTGATGTTAGATTGAGCAATCACATTTAATTAAAGATTCTCACATAGATTGGTGCAGCATATATACCATGTTGTCAACTGGTTCAAGTGAGTTTTGAAGAGACTTTCCATTATTTATCTTCATCTGTTTTATGTTTACTTGTAACAGCACACATGTTGAAACTAGTATCCACAGATTGAAGATGGAGATGGAACCCAAAGCATATGAGTGCATCTGATTTCTGAATCTGAAAATGATAAGGCTACTCTGCAATATCTACAGAATCCTCTTCACACATATTACTGCGTGGATGTGCATATCTTCAATGTTATTTTGCAATGTTATCATCTTCAGCAGAGACCATGTTAAATGTTTACAATCGATTTCAGCAAGATACAAGCTTGTACAGGTTAATATGGGTTGCTTGATGCGGTCAAGAAGTTTTTAAGTTTGCACAGGTTAGCATTAGTTGTGTTTTGTAATCAGATCAGCCAGCTGTCAAATCTCACAAAGGTCCAAAATTCCTCATTGATTATATTTAATTGCTATGAGCTCCAACCTTTTGGAAATCAAACAAGTTTCACCCTGCTTATATGTTTGTTGCTCAAGACAGAAAAATATTAGAAGTTTATATTGAAGATGAAGTTGAAAATGGAAGATTCAAATAACATCATTTCTATTTAATAATTGAGGCTAACCGAAACAAAATATATGTTTCATTAGGAACTAATAACTAAGACAAACAAAATCCTCTCATATGAAGAACGATTCCATGAAGCAAAATTACATAATAATACTGATTTCAATAAGATTAACATACCCAACTGAGAATAGCTGTCAGTTGAAAATAACTTAGCTGAATTGAGAATATCTGAACTGAAAATAACTATGACTCGATTGAGAGTCGAGACTATCACTGAGAACCTGAGCAAAGCTGAACTGAGATGAGAAATCTAAGATGACCTACTCTAATAACAAATTGTTAGTCATACATAAAAGAATCTGAAATTTACAATTGTATATTAAAATACAAATGATTCAGGAACTAGAACAATGATCATTAAAATTGACGTGAAATAGCACGCGCACGCGCGCGCGCACACACACACACACGTAGGTAGGCAGGCAGGCAGGCAGGCAGGCATGCATGCATGCATGCATGCATGTATGTATGTATGTATGTATGTATGTATGTATGTATGTATGTATGTATGTATGTACGTATGTATGTATATACACACACACACACACACACAACAGAATGAATCCAGGCAAATCCCATATCCACCCTCAAATGGACGTGCAACTATAAGCTCATGGTAGTCAACCACAAGACTATATAGCAGATTAGCTCCATTATGCATAGTATCAACTCAATACTATGACATCTCCACTAACGTCATCAGTGCCCAATAGTGAGTATGGAACTAAGAACGAATCCATGCTCACACACAACCCACGACGCGCACAGTCGCACACATGAACTCACAGGAAGCTCTGCAAGCTGAGTTTGTTATCACTTCCAAAAGTGATGGGCAGACTCAGCCATAATGAAGCCTAGCACAAAATGCAAACAAAAGATGGGTAAAATTACAGAAGATGTGTAGTTACAGAAGATGTGTAGTTACAGAAGATGCGCAGTTGATAGCATACAGACGTGACACACCTATCAACTGGTCGCAACTCCGACAAAGAATTCACATGTGAAAACTGCATGTCCACTAATATAACAATCATATATACCAGAATGAATCTAGGCAAACCCCAAATTCACCTTCAAATGAAAGTGCAACTGTAAGCTCATGGTAGTCAACCACAAGACTAGCAGATCAGCTCCATTATGCATATTATATAAATACAATGAATATATGAAAGTGGGTTGAATATGGGCTGATGATAGGAGCCTATGAAGAAGATATGATCATCCAAAATTTTGGTTGAAACTCCAACTCAAAACAAAGTTGCCCAAGGTTTCACTGCTGAGTGAGTTGAAGATCGGATAATGAGCTGATTATGAGTTCATAATATTATGACTAGCTAAGCAATGTATCTATAAGCTAACCATTCAGTCTAGAAACATACGGAAAGCTGTTTTTTATAATAGAAATCTGCTTTTCATATAAGAATTCGTGCAAATCTTTTTTTCGTCCATAAACTCAACTTCTCTCAGTATGTAATGCCTCTATATTCAACTTTGATACTTGAGAAAGTGATAGTTGGTTGCTTCTTGATATTCCATAAAATGGTTGCACTTCCAAGTGAAAATTAAAATCCACTACTTGACCTTCGATCTATGATATTTCCTGTCGAATCTGCATATGTGTAAACATATATACATGGCTGAACTTTTCTCTCATAAAACAAGGCAAAATTTCATGTCCCTTTCACATATCTCAATATATGTCTCACTGCATCCAAGTTCACTTTATGCAGTTTGTGCATAAACTCACTTACCAATCCAACTGCAAAAATCAAGTCTCGTCCCATCTTTGTTAGATAAATCAAACTTCCAACCATCTCCCTATACACATTTGAATCATGCATGTATTTCCCATCATCCATGAGCTTAACATTGGCATCAAGTGACGTATCAATAGGTTTGCAAGCACTCATACCAAATCTCTTAAACATTTCTAGCATATAGTTGCAATGTATCATGCATCCTAAAAATTTTGCCCTTCTTTTACTCTTGCTTTTAAACTATTTTTTTTAGATTCTCACTAATTCATTACCTACAGGCTGCTTTTGACGGAATATTCTGCCACTGACCTTACCTTTTACAAAACTTGAGTATGATTTGTTCTTGAAGAAAACTCTAAGTGTTGTATATGTTGGATAATTCTTCTCAAGCTCTAAAACTTGGTAAAATCCAACTCGGTAAAATCTCGTGCTCGAAAAACTATTGGGTGAAAAACCTAGTGAAAGTAATGAAAATAATTCTCTGAAATTCCCAACCATTTCCCCTTTAACCTAACTGAAAGAAAGAACACATACTAAAAACTAAGATGATCTTTCTTTTCTCATGTGGAACCAAAAGCCCTGCAGTATCATGAAAGGCATACTAAGATCCACGGGACCTAAGAACATATTTATTAACATCATGAAATGGAACCAAAATTAATGCCTATCTTTGATGTTGTCCTCCCCGAATAATAGGATCGATTACTCCTCTAGAAATAGAAGCCATAATTGACATATGACTGAAAGATGATATAGAGTTGAAAGAAGATGTGATATGAAATTATGATATGAGATTATGGAGTTTGATTGAAGTAAAAAATATTTAAAGGTTATAAAGATGAAGACAAAATAATTGAAATGACACAACTTCCATTTGTGAATTGAAAGTGACTAAAACAAAATATATGTTTGAGACAGAATTGAATGACTAAGATAATAGAACCTTCCCAACATATTCAAGATCCCACAAAATAAAAATATAATCGCATGAACAGATTGACATACCTCAGTGAGAATAATTGTGCTCATTTTAGATTATCTGAATTGAGAATAAATGAGATAACTGAATTGAAAATATGACTAAAAATGCGTCACCACTGAGACAACTTGCTCTCATGCCGAATTATTAGTTTTCTTACAAAAAACTTATATTCATAGTGTTAGAACCTTCAGGATCCACCCTCGAGCCCGGGAGCCTGCAGCCAAGCGGGCAGCCACCTCCAAGGGATTGGAGTCCCATATCACCAGCCCCCCACTAGTACGGGTGACGAGGCGATGCCAAAGGGCCAAGAGCCCAAGTGCCTCACGCGGGGAATGTTCCACAAAGGAGCCCATGGGTCCTATTTATAGGCGCAAATGAGGAGGCGGCCCAATTCACATTGGTAAGTCGGTTCATATTTGGTCGAACGCTTTTAACTACATGCACCTTGAAAGGGTTGGAATATGGTGATGGAGGGGTAAATGACGCGTGTATGCACCTCAGAAGTGGAGGCTCTGGGCTGAATGGAGGCACAGCTGATTTTGGGGGGGGGGGGGGGAGAGAGAGAGAGAGAGAGAAAGAAAGTCATATTAACGTCTTCTGGAGGCCAAACTTGGCCTATGAGACAAAAACCATGTACAAGTGTAGTAACCCTGTGTAAAAGATGAAATGAAATAAACAAGTATATCGCTACACAAAGCTATATAAGGCTGGAAAAGGCTGGGGAGACGTGGCTCTGACTCTGCATATAGTGGCCACCTAATACATGGGGGATCCATAATGTGAGTAAAAACACCCTAGCTACTGGTGATGGATGAGAAGGGAGAGAGATAGTCGACCAGCTTTGGAGGGGCTTCTCTAAAAGTGAGAGAGAGCCAAAGTGTTATCCAAAAAACTAGCCTTTATAAATAGGCCTATACCTACTGTCCAACATCGTCTGGCTCAAAAACCACTACATTATCTATATTTTCAGCCATATGTGGTGCATCCTGAGGGCCTGAAATAGGCCTAACATGTGGTTGATCTTGCTGAAATGTGACCTTTTTATGGTCATGTTTCGAGACGACATCATTTTGTAGCTGCCTTGCCTAATTAAAAACAACATCCCGGCTTCGTACGACCTTTTTCAACCGAGGTAAACATATCCTATAACCCATTTCACCTTCTTCACCATATCCCATGAAGAGGCCTTTAATGGATTTGGCATCAAGTTTACTCTTCAACTCAGGCCTTATGTGTACAAAAGTTTCACAGCCAAAGACGTGTAAGTGATCACATGAAGTTGGTTTGCCACACCAAACCTCTTCAAGGATGTCACCTTTCAAAGAAATGTGAGGGGATCGATTGCATATATGTATTGCAGTTTTAAGAGCCTCTCCCCAAAAAACATGAGGGAAATTAGCTTTGGACAGCATGCATCTCACCCTCTCACAAAGAGTCCGATTATAACTTTCAGCCACACCATTAGAAGAGGGGCTGCATGGAACAGTAAGCTCCCTCTTTATGCCCAAATTTGCACAAAAAATTTTGAATTCAACGCTTGTGAACTCACCCCCATTATCCATACGTAAGCATTTCAGCTTTCTACCTGTTTGGGTAGTCACAAATGCATGAAATCTCTTAAACGCAGCAAACGCTTCATCTTTTGAATCGAGTAGTTGCACCCAAACATAGTTTTTTCATACTTCAATCATACGGCAAACGCATACGGGTACGGAAGTACGGAAAAAGTATGGTTGAAAATACCATACGTGACCATACGTGACCAAAAAATAAGAGGTGGGCAAATTTAGAGGTAGGTGTTATAGCCTATAGGTGTAATGTAATAGGAACATGATATAAAAAATCAGATTTCCCACTTATAATATACATTAATTTAAGATTCAAGAGAGAAGGGTTTAGAGTCTAGATGATTCACAAGATGATAAAATGTAAAATTCAGATTTTTCACTATTAGAATAACATAAATAAAGACTCAAGAGACAAGATGTTAGAGTCAGCAAAATCCACTACATTATGTAAACTGAAATGGAAACATATCATAAGGGAAATACATCTATGAATGAGAGTGGAGAGGGAAGGCTAGAGCTCATAGTGACTCTCATCATAAATATCTTCTTCATTGTCCATATGATCATCTTGAAGGATATCCTCATCCTCATCCTCATCCTCATCCTCACACTCGTACGTGCACAGACTATAGTTGATATGACTCTCTCTCTCTCTCTCTCTCTCTCTCTCTCTCTCTCTCTCTCTCTCTCTCTCTCTCTCTCTCTCTCTCTCTCTCTCTCTCTCTCTCTCTCTCTCTCTCTCTCTCTCTCTCTCTCTCTCTCTCTCTCTCTCTCTCTCTCTCTCTCTCTCTCTCTCTCTCTCTCTCTCTCTCTCTCTCTCTCTCTCTCTCGCGTGCATCCAACTTCCCCTTCTACCCTCTGTGCACAGTGAAAACAATCCGCTTGTAGTCTGTGATGACCGAAACTGAAATCCCGATAACTTTAGAAAGCGGGCCCAAACGTTATGTCGATCCCAGACTTCACGTACGAAACCCTAAATCAGACGTCCGTATGAATCAGACGTCCGCCACGTATGCATAGTCAAACAGACGCGTACGAAAAAAACTATGCACATATATATATATATATATATATATATATATATATATATATATATATATATATATATATATATATATATATATATATATATATATATATATATATATATATATATATATATATATATATATATATATATATATCATAGTACAAAGTGAGTTTTAAAAACGAGTTTTAAAAACGGGTTTTAAAACGTTTAATACGTAGGGTACTAAAAAAATGGAAATAAAAAACGAGTATTATATTTTGTCGCAACATTAAATTTTTTTTCAAATAAACCATAAATAATGCATGTCTAGCATTCATTTATATATCTAGTATTAAAAACACATAAAAAACTTAATCTACAACCTTATAGAACTTAGAACTTAGAAGACAAGTCACAATACTAGAGCAGAATGTATATATGAATGATGAACTGTTAATGTCATAAATGCTAAAACCATGTCATAAGTCTAAATCCAACAAGATACATCCATGATCCAAATGATCACTATCACACTAGTGACCACTGACTATGTCCAAAAAATATGAAGCACGCTATACAAACTAAAGTCTAAGATGACTCTGCAATGTCTTCGGTAGAGACAACTTCTATGGGCTCATCATCAAATGTGCTAGTTCATGAAGATGTACTATCTGACTCTGTATGTCCAAATGTAGCTGCAATCTCAGCAATCTCTCGTTCCAAGTCATCATCTCCACTAGAAGATGAGGTTGAATCCTGCTCCCAATCCTCTCGAATAACTGGATGATCTCTCTGAGTGGCAGAGGATCCACCACCCCTTCCACGACGTGGTCCACCCCTTCTTGAAACATACTTCTGTGGATGCTGGCTAGCGGATGGTAATGATGGATCACCTACATAAACAATGCATATATATGAGAGTAAATCATAGCAATGGGCATACTTGTGTTACGTAATACTAAATATCATTGCAAATTTACAATTTACCTACCCCTTCGAATGCGGCTACGAGTCTGTCGCACAAATCTCTGAGACTCCTCTACAAGCATGGCAAAGATATCCCTCTCTTCCTGAGGGATTTGAGGAATATCTTTGACTTTACCAATATCAACTAGATCAACATTTACCTGCATGATGTAGTCAATCTAGCTATCCTCTAGCTCAATGTCTGTAAATTGTTGCTCACTTCTCCATAATGGATGAAGAATATGAGCAACAGCATGGATTGGTTTATGAAACCAATCCCATCTTTTTCTCACTACATCACATAAACTGGTCTTCCTATATATAATATAATAAACAATCAAGTTATAAACAGATGAATCATGATAAATTACTATTAGAATTTAGTACATGATACATCATATGATCAATTCACAAACTTACTCAATGTCCGAGTCCGACAACTTTCTGGATGCTTTATTGTATACGATCAATGTACTCATATACAAGACCAAGTGTGCTTCCCTCCATATCTGTGATGCGAAGGAACACTGTACACTGGCTGAATGGCAGCTACCAGCGTATCTTCCTTCGTCCAAAACTTATCTCCCATAACGAGCGCTGAGAACTGTGTGAAGAGAGAGTCTCCTCCTCTAACCTCCTGAATGTTGTACCAATCCTCCGCCACCATCGTACGTAGAAGCCCTTTTCTTACTCTAAGGACTCTATCAAGTACTATATACATGTAACAAAACCGTGTGATAGAGGGTTTCTGGAAATCCAAGGTAGAGTGGGTACGAAAGATGTTCAATACTTTTGGCTTACTAGTGACAAATTTCACAATGAATTTTGCTTTATCGAGGATCGATTTCACCCATGGAAGTTCCCCAATGTCTTCCATAAGCAAATCTAAACTGTGGGATGCACATGGTGTCCATGTAATCTTGGGGTATGCCTCTTCAATCATACGCCCCATCGACACGCAATTGGACCCATTGTCGGTCACAACTTGCACTACATTCTCACTTCCCACATCCTCAATGGCTTTCTTAACATGTGAGAATATGAATTCACCTGTCACTGCCTGGTGCATGGGCCGGTATAGCACGTAAAAACATTGTGCCCTTGCAAGAGGACACAAGGATGTTATAAACATTCCTTCTACGAATGTCTGACCAACCATCACATAGAATAGAGCATCCATATTTCTCCCATACAAATCTTAGGGATAACATTTCAGTCTCTACCAGCTTTGTTTGCCTTAAGAGTTGAGTAGTGCGCAAGGTTTGTCCCATAGGGCCCTCCCAAGCAACACCTATTCTACTAACGGCTTTCATTGCCCTCTTCCATGAAAGAGTATTAGCAACATTAAATGGAATGCCACACTGAATGAAGAGTTTGGTCAACTCTCTAGTGGCCTCTTCCATATGTTGCTTTTGCACTTCATCCTTTATATTGCCTCTCATGAATATATTACTATCGGGGATCTTTGAATGTGTTGGATGACGTGAAAAAGAGGGAGAGGCATTGGCACCCACAAAACTCATGCTCTCTGTGCGTGGCATTTTAGATGCACTCTGATCATGAACTAGATGAGATAGAATTTCATCATGAAGAGGCTCATTACCCGCACCCACAGTGCTCTCAGATGATGGAGGCATAGGCAAATTACCCACTCCTTGACTCAACTGGAGTTGAGCAGTCAACTCCTCTACGGTTTTTTGAGGTATGGATGTGCATTTTCCAATGCCTTTTCCTCTCAAACCAAAGAGATGACCTTTCATGCGGGATGTCGAGCCACCATACATGCCCTTCCAATAATTGCATTCCCAAGAGGTTTGGCTATAAATTTTCACATGGTTACGGATGACATCAAGAGCTCTACCCATGGTGAAACTTGAAAGCAAAGAGGGAAAGAGATTCTAGACTCTACACGGCCCACGGTAAGACTCAAGAGTGTGTGCAAACTAGACTCTACACGGGCCACGGTAAGACTCAAGAGTGTGTGCAAACTTCAAAGAGGAGAAGGCATGGGAGAGGAGAACTTAGAAGGCAAGGAAGAGGAGAAGGCAAGGAGGCAAGGCCCAAGGGAGAGGAGAAGGCAAGGAAGCAAGGGAGAGGAGATGGCAAGGAGGCAAGGGAGAGCAAAGAATGACCTAAGGAGCAGCTGAACAGCTGCATATGCAGCTCAAACGCGTCAAAAAAAAAAAAAATCCGAAAACAAAATCGCCCAAAAAAACGCAAAAAAACGTCCGGGACGTTCTAATAATCAAAACTTTTTTTATTTCCGAAAAAAACTCGTTTTATTTTACTATGATATATATTTATATATATACATATATATACATGTATATATACATATATATGTATATGTATGTATATATATGTATGTATGTATGTATGTGTGTGTGTGCATATATATATATATATACACATACATAGTTGTTTCATACGGCAACCATACGTCAAACGCATACGAGTATGGAAGTACGGAAAAAGTATGGTTGAAAATACCATACGTGACCATACGTGACCACAAATTAGAGGTGGGATAAAATGGAGAGAGGTACTATAATATATTGTTATATATACATGTATGTAAGTTGTTGCAGCCTAAAAGAAATAAAACTCCATTGCAAGCTATGTCAGCCTTCTTATAAAGTAGCTACACACACATATTAAACTAAGTTGACATGTGGAAAAACTGCCTGAAAACTGCTAATTTATGCAAATTTTTTTTTTCCAGCAGTCAAGTATGGAAAAAATTTCAGACGTCCGATATATGCAGACGTCCGATTGGAAAATTTCAGATTTCAGACGAGTATGAAAAAAACTATGCACCCAAATCTTCCTAGAAAAATCATTAACAAAAGAAATAAAATATAAAGCACCCCCCATAGATTTGGTGGGCATGCTATATACATCAGAATAAACAAGATCTAATATACAAGACTTACGAGACACACCAGAGTAATAGGAACTTTTCACTTGCTTTCCATACTGACAATCATTACAAAAAACTAGCTTAGTGCCTTTAACATCAAACTTCTTCAAGTTACAAAGTTTGGATAGACCCTTTTGGCTCATATGGCCGAGTCTTTTATGCCACAATTCCATATGAGAATTAATCTCAGCTAATGCAATGAATTTGACAGACAAGGCCTTTCCATGCAAACAATACAAAGTTCCCCTTTTCGTGCCTTTAACAATCAGCCGTGACCATTTGGTAATCTTCCATGAGCTTCTTTCAAATAAAACGTTGTAACCATGCATATCCATTTGCCCAACAGAGAGCAAACTCTTCTTGATTCCTCGTACATATCTCACATTATGCAAGACCAGCTCATTTGTGCCATCTGTTGAAAGATGCTTAGTGCCAATACCTTCAATGGGACATGCATGATTATTCCCTAGGTATACATGGCCATGGCTGCCCGCATGAAAAGTAACAAAACACTCCTTGACAGGAGTCAAATCAAACGAAGCACCAGAATCAACAATCCATCTCTCGGATAATGCATCATTTAGAGTCAATAAAGCATCAATTAGATCACTTTTAGTGATCGACATGTCCTGTACATGAACATTGGAAGAGACATCATGTGCATGAGTATCATCAGCTCATACAGTAGCACATAGAATATCTTCCATATCTGAAAGCTCCTCAATAACAACACTAGAGGCCACGTTGGCCTTCTCCTTTTCTTTCTGGCTATCTTGTCCATCCGTCATGTCTTCCTTCTTGTCCTTTCTTTTGTCTCCAGCATTCTTCTTCCTCTCAAGCTCTACCTTATAGAGTCTGCAGTCGGGCTCCTTGTGGCCTTTCCTACCACACTGGTAACATGTCACATCATTACCCTGCTTCTTGTTGGAGCTTACCCTTTCTTTGCTTTTGCTCTTACTTCTCTGTGAATAAGAGCCCTTCTTCTCTGACCAGCCTCATACCATGTTGGCAGAAGTGCCTCCTTCACCACTTGCTCTTCTCCTGATCTCTTCATTTAGTATAGAACCCCTCACACCATCAAAAGTAAGATTGGGGTTATTTGATAATGAGACCACCAAGGTCTCCCAAGAATCAGGAAGTGTCATAAGCAGAAAAATAGCTTTGAGTTTATCATGGAAGGGAGGCATCCCTCAGTCTTGCAATTGTGATAGAGTACCTGTAAAGTGAGAAAAATGCTCTGCAGCGCTCTATGACTCGTCCAACTTCATGCCAACTAATTTCCTCATCAAATGTACCTTGTTAACAGGTGTGGTGATCTCATAAGTGGCCTTAAGCTTGGCCCAACAACTCTGAAGTTGTACTGATGCCTTTGAGGTCTACAAGAATATCATCTAACACGGCCATTTTTATGTAAGTGACGATCTTTCTATTCAGATTATGCCATGCATCATCTGACATGCCTTCCGGCTTTCCTGCTTCCAATGCCCTGTTACAATCTTTGAGGAAGAGAATTCCTTGAATTCGCTCCTTCCAAAGATCAAATCCTATGCCCTCGAAGCGGCGAATCTCAAAAAGATTCTTCATATTTGAGGACGAAGATGCCATGGTTGCACAAATAAGAGGTTAATGTGCTGAAATTTTGGGCAAAATGCACCAAAATCAGGGTACCACCTCTAAAAGTAGTGCAGAGTAGCTTCAAAGAGTTGTAGGAACAAAATGGAGCAATATTGAGCCGATTGGAGCACAAAATTAGAATCTGAAATTTTCTGCAGAAAATTCCAGCAAGCAAATTTGTGCTAAAAATCAACAAATTTGATTTCTTTTGACCTCAATGTGCATACATAAGGCTATTACACAACCTTTAGAACCAAATAGGAGCAAAAGCCCCAAATTTTGCTTCAGAAATTTCTGAAATTCTCAAAAAAATACCACAGTTTGCTATACATAAGCAATTTCTTTTTCCACAATTCAATACATAAGGTGCTAGACTTGTATATTGCTGTTATGACCGGTAAAACATGTGTTTAGACCTGTAAAACACCTGAAAACAGCCTGTTATGAACTGCTAAGAAAGAAATGGAGGTGCAGCTGATTGGGAGGGGGGAGGGGGGGAGAGAAAGAAAGAAAGAAAGAAAGTCATATTAACGTCTTCTGGAGGCCAAACTTGGCCTATGAAACAAAAACCATGTACAAGTGTAGTAACCCTGTGTGGAGGATGAAATGAAATAAAAAGTATATCGCGACACAAAGATATATAAGGCTGGAAAAGGCTGGGGAGACGTGGCTCTGACTCTGCAGATAGTGGCCACCTAATACATGGGGGACATGTGAGTAAAGCTGGAAAAGGCTGGGGAGACGTGGCTCTGACTCTGCAGATAGTGGCCACCTAATACATGGGGGACGTGAGTAAAAGTGTGAGTAAAACACCCTAGCTACTGGTGAAATGGGTGGAGGTGGGTGTAGTATGTGGTACATCGGGGGTGGTCTGAGTGCCTCCTCAAGGAAGACAACCCATGGGGTGGTGGTGCGCCGATGCTCCATCATGTGGTCGTAGGCTGTCCTGATGCGTGAGATATCCTCCTGATATAGTCGTGGTCGATGATATCCGCCCATGCGTGGTCGGCGTCGTGCTCTCTGTGTTGCTGCCTGGTAGAGCGTGAGCCCTATAGATGGACCTCTCTGATGTGGCTCAGCCCGCTGAAAAAAGTGGGTAATGGTCTGCTGCGTACTCACCCGTGGCTGATGTGTGGGCTGGAGTGACCGATCTCGCCTCTCATATGCTGCTGCGAGGAAGCGTCCCAAGCGTTGTTGGTCTCCCATTGTCATGCATAACGGGAGTGACTCCTCTATCTGGAGCTGTGCTCGTAGGTCTAAGTATGCTGGGCATCTGATAACAAAATGCTCCTCACTCTCTACCTCTCTCGCATACTGGGCACCACCTCTCCTCACGGGGGACTCCCCTGGATCGACCCCTCTCCATCTCCAGCTGATGTGATGAAACCCGGAGCTGCCTGATGACTACTCGAAGGTGGTGGGGTAGATATGTCAGCATGTATCTCGGAATCTCGATGAAGCCCTCGTCCGATATATATAGAAAATGCTCACGGTAATAGAGCATTTTTCGGTGGCAATGTATCCCTAGGGCTCACCCATGTCCTCTGTATGTATGTATGCCATATCTCCTGACGAATGACCCCATTCCTCTCCTGATGAGAGAGCGAGTAGGTGGGTGCATGTGAGTCGTACTGTAGTGGTGGTAGCATGTCTATGTCAAAGCCGTGGTGGGCCAGCCAATCTCGTGTCTGTGCATACCATGAGGAGGTGTCGCCTGCTAATGCCATGTCCTATGATGCCTGGAAAGCCCGATAAGCAATGCGCTCTGTATCCATGCTCCGGAGTCTGTGTAATAGGCATACTGTATGGAATAGTGCCTCAACTTGCATCGGAGGTGCAGCGAGCTCTGCTCTAATGATATCATGTGGTACTGAAGGCTTGCTGCGGATAAGTCTGGAAATCATGAGGATCTGTGACCTCTCTAATGCTGTCCATACTGATGTGGCTAATCCTGGTCCCCATATGGCTGCCCCATACATGAGGGCTGGTGTAACCAAAGTGTCAAAGAGCCACCCCTTTGTGCGGGGCTCCTGAAAATATGCCTGGTGGCACTGTCTCTCCATCAAGGCAAGTGTTGCATACCCACGTGTTATGCGGTCACGTGCTTCCTGAGACATAGAGAAGACCCCTGATGCTGCTGTAAATGTCACTCCCAAGTAAACATATGATCCGACCACCTCAATCGGTCCACCTGCTTCTGTGAACAAACTATGTCTACGTACCTGTGCTGATGTATGAAAGATCATGACCTTGGTTTTACCAAGGTTCACAGATAACCCTCTGTGTGTGCAAAAGTCATATAGGCCATGTAGATGCTGCTGTAGACCTTCTGCAGACTCTGAAACCAATACAATGTCATCAGCGTATAGAAGAATATGGACAGTGGACCCACGTATCTCAATGCCATCAGCCCCTGCTCCTGTATGTAGAGACCAAAGAGGGTGGGTGAAAGAGGGCATCCTTGCTTCACCGAGAGAGAGAGAGAGAGAGTCGACAAGCTTTGGAGGGGCTTCTCTAAAAGTGAGAGAGAGCCAAAGTGTTATTAAGTTAATATTATATAGAACCCTTTTAGGGTTTGCCAAGTTCACATTGAACTTGGCCCAAAAAATAAAGAATAAGTGACATAGCCTTTATAAATAGGCCTATAAATATGTATACAATATAAAGGAGTCATTTAGGACTTTATCCCAACTCGCCTATCCAAATGTCCTTTAATTTTGGAGACGTAACACTTCCCCCCTTATTTCTAACTGTTGTCCTCAACAATTTCTTGGCTAAAACCAAGAGTCCAATCCATCGACAACCTTACTGACTCCCAAGTCAAAACGGACTCAGGTCGGTGCCTCCACTTATCAAATACTCAAGATAAGAAGTCCCTCGAGACTTCCTCTCCCTGTGGGCCCAAACCAAGCTGTGTTCTAGTGGAACATGTCGGATAATATCTTCCAAGCTGTGTTCTAGTGGAACAGCTCTTGAGTAGAAAACCCAAAGGGCCACCATCACAACTGAGAGGTTAAGCGGGCTTCCATCGTCCGCAACACCCTACATAATATATCTGGCTCCATAACAGTCGTGTCTACACAAGTATCCCCAATGGTTATACCATCTATGATCATCCAGCCTCATAAGAAACATGATCATCACACCACCAACATATTCTCCACGGTCTAGGGTCGATCCTTCGATCTAAATGATCTCTGGATAAGTATAAATGGTGTTCCCAAAGGAAACCAAATGCCCGGAGTCGCTGGAATACTAGAAACTCCCTTTCAGGAAGGCAACACAACTCCCTTTCGAGCATGCAATACAACTCTCCTCAAGCATAATTACTAGTTGTCCCAATGGGAACCGCATGCAAGGAGTTGTCAGATCACTAACAACTCCCTTTCGGGCATATCGTGTAATGGACATAACAATTCTCACAAGAAGGCGAGCAAAGCCCACTACTTCAAACAGTGGAACTATGACTAGGACCCTTGTCGTAACTGAACTCGTCTCGTGACAACTGCAATGGCATTTTAACCCACACAAGGTCAAAAACTATCTCATGATAGAGTCCATAGTGGTGCTAAAATGCATCTTATAATAGTAGATTCGGTGTCCAACACCACCAGATTTTTTAATTCTTTCCATTCAGTGCGTTCAGTGCCATTCGGTGCTATACATTCATCGTTACAAGTTTTAATTTTGAGGTCCGTTTTTTAGTCCTAACCTAGCAATGGATGAGGAGTGTGAGAGAGAGAGAGAGAGACTAGAAGTTGAGGATACATGAGTTAGTGCTAGCACATTGAGAAGTCTGACCTCTTCTCAACGTGATGAGAATGAAGAGTCTATTCCATTGGAAGGACAATCATCTCAAAGATTAAAAGCATCACAGTTCTCTCTTCAATCCTCTTACATATCCACTGGCTTGTAGAAGCAATGTTAGAGAGTAGACATGGAGATAGCGCGCTGCAAACTTGAGTGCAACATTCCGTTCAATGTTGTTCGCACATATGCATGGAAGAGAATAGTAAAAGCAATAACTCAAGTACTCCCTTTTGATGATTGGCATGGGGTTGATTACAACAGTTGCATACCTCTATGCTCGTAGAAGAGAGAGAGAGAGAGAATAAAGAAACTTCTAGAGCCCATTAGATTGGGGTGGAAGTTATATGGTTGCTCCATTCTCTCCGATGGATGGAGTGACATTCGACGTCACCATAGATTCATAAACATATTGGTCTCTAGTTGTTTGGGCAATTTTCTTCTTAGAGCCATTGATTGTAGTCGTGCTTGCACATGCATCACTGGAGAGTTTATATTTGAACACATTAAAAGTGCCATTGAGAAAATTGGTGTGCAAAATGTAGTACAAGTTATCACTGATAATACCTCAAACTGTAAGAGAATGGGAGAGTTAGTGGCGGCCGAGTTTCTTAACATTGTGTGGAGTCCATGCTCTGCTCATTGCTTAGATTTATTGATCGAGGATAGAGGGAAGCTCCCTTGGGTCTCTCATGTGGTCAGTGATGCAAAAAAAGTGATTTCATACGTAAGAATCACCAAGCATTAGCTATTTTCCGACCTCATAGTGAGAAAGAGATGATTCATTGAGCAGAGACCTAATTTGGCTACGTCTTCCATGTCTTTTCTAGACTACATGTATGCATGGATGCATTACGCATGACGTAGACCCTCAATAGCGGAGCATGGCAAGAGGATACACAGAGACAACAAATTATGTGCAACAGATGATTTTCGACGTGGATTTCTGAGAAAAGATAGAGCGCATCATGCTTATCTTGCGACCGATTCATATAGTACTATGATTTGCCGATATGGAGGGATCCACACTTGGCCTTTTATATCATATGTATACATTGATGTGAAAGGCAATTTCATATGTGACTACTTTATCGACTTCTAGGTATATTTGGATTCTTAATTATTAATTATTTGTGACTATATTAATGATTATTTATGATTACATTGATGATTGTATAATTTCTTTTTGCTTTTGCCTTTGTAATTTTTAATGTAGACATCATGATGTGATGGAGCGAATGGAGTCATAATAGTGGTTCTTATCGCGACCAATTCATAGTTTTGCCGCACTTTTACACCCTTACTTTATGGATCCACGTTTCTAGTCGTAACCACACATGCGACATGTGAAGGACTTATACATGGGGCGGATCATGAGACGTGATGAGCAGGTAGCATTTGATAGTGTGTTTTCGGCTTATATGAGTAATGTTGGTATTGCCTATGCTAAATCCACCTCATTGAGGCTAGAAGTCACATCTCGACACTTGAGTGGTGGAACCATTACAGTTATGGTCACCTTACCATTGCACCACACATGATCAGGGTCTTATCACCGGTATACTTTATATTAAAATTCGATGTATCTTATGAAAAAGCTTCTTTGTCGTTAACATGCTGCATGTCATTTCTACACGTGTACAATTTTTCATCTCTAGAATACCATTTTGCTTTGGAGTACATGCCATTGTGAGTTGATTAACAATGCCTCTTCCTTCCAAGTAAGACATGAAATCATTAGACATGTATTCTCCACTTTTATCAGTCCTTGAAATCTGAATTTCTATGTTGAGTTTCATTTTCAACCATAGTTGCAAATCTCTTGAATATAGAAAATACTTTTGACTTTGTTTTTAAACCATAAACTCAAGAATATCTTATAAATTCGTCAATGAATGTGACAAAATGCCTTTGACCAAAGTAACAAAAGGACATGTCCCAAGGTCCTCGAGATGCCGAGACACCATCCCCTACCTTCATGGAGGTGGGATGCCAGTCAGGGACGGAAGCCGTCTCGGAAGCAATGGTCAGAAATGAATCTATCCAGAGAACGCATCCTAGGGATGGGATGAAGTGATGGGAGAAATCGGGGATGGACGGCCGATTGTGTGAGTTTTAGAGGGAGTTTTTTTTTCACTTTGAATTCACATTTGAGTTTCGATTTTAGAACTTACTAACTAGCGCCCCTTTTTTAGGACTTCTAGAGTGTTCCTTGGCCCCATACACAGGCATAAATACCCCCCATTTCACTCTTCAAGTTGCAAGCTCACTTAGAGCCTTCATTGCAAGCATCTTGTGTATGTGAAGGCTTGAGCTATCTTCACCCTTGCATATTCAAGGGTTCATCTCTATCTTCTTAGCCCTCTCTTCACCCTTCTCCTTTTTTCTCCTCTCCTCATATTATTCTCTTCCCCTATGGCTTCTTCATCGCAAACAAGTGGTCCAACACCAAGATGAGGCATGCTTGCTAGGAAGAGGTGGACTCTCCCATATCTACCGGAGGAGGAGATGCACGGCCATGGAGTTGCAAGCTATATGGGTACAAAAGAATGGGTGGAGCAAACAAAGTGCGTGCACACTTACAGATTTTGCTCCGCAATCACTTCGGAGAGGAAGAAAGAATTACTCAACAAACTTGCTATTAGTGATGCTCAATTTCGTACTCATTGCACCTCACAAGCTCCTATCAAACTTGCATCATCTGAGAATTCTTCTATGCCATCCTCTTCAAAAGCATCATCTTCATCTTCTTCAGCTTATGCTCCTACTCCTTCCACACCATCCGGAATGCTCTACGTATGTCAATCACGTCAACAGACACTTCATGAGAATTGGAATCGAATATTGAAGGAGGAGGTGGACACGACAGTGGCACGTTTTTTCTACAATGACCACATAGCTTTCAATGCAGCTCGATAAGAATCGAATCTTCATTCTATTCCAATATTTGGTGTTTTTAATTTTAATTGTTCGAATTTCAAAGCTCATTTGACACTTCCATAACCCATTACTTTTAAATCTTATTTGTTGAACTTTTTACATACATCAGCATCTTTCAAAGACATGGTGAAGAAGATTGGTGAATATGGAGCACACTATGTGCCTCCCTCTTCCAAGAGCTTGCGCACCATTTTTTGGAGAAAGAGAAGAAGCTTGTCGAAGCCGTATGCGAGACCATTAAGAGATCGTGGAAAAGAAATGGTGTATCATTGCTTGTGGATGGACAGAGTGATATCCAACCACGCTCTATCCATGGAGTGGTGGTGAATTCTCACAAGGAGATGTACTTCACCTCATCACATGATGCATTGGGATAGGAAAGCAAGCTCATGTGCTTTCTCTTGTGAGGCAAGTGCCATGGAGATTGTGGGGTCATCAAATGTTGTTTGCATTGTCGAAGATGGGGAGCCGGCAAAAAGAGCTTCAGGTGCAATTATTGAGAATTTGTACCCTCACATCATTGTTTGCTTTTGCATAGCTCATTGTTTAAATAATTTTCTCAAAGACATTGGGAAAATTTAGAAGATTAGCTCATGATGAAGCATGGTGGGAGAGCGTTTCTCACATTGTAGATATTGTTCATCCACTTGTGCACAAAAAGAAAATTGTGGATTCCATGGAGCCATGCATGGGTGAAGTGTATGAAGCTATGGATCGCACAATTGAATCACTAAAAATATTGGTGGATAATGATGGGTATGAAGGAATTTCAGCTATTTGTGTTAGTAGGTGGAATACATACTACTCCCCACTTCTTGCACTAGTATACATGTTGGATACAAAATTACAAGATAAAAAGCAATACATAGATCCAGAGGTGGCTAATGGATGGAGGGGATCATATTAGAGGGTTTTGCCCCAAATAATGGCGTTGGACGACTTATCAAAGATCAGCTTTCCAAATACATAACAAGGAAAGATGCTTCATATGCATGTGCAGATGCTTGGATTCTCCACAGTCTTTACATTTATGTTGTAGTCTCTACATTTGTCATTTCTATTCCAATCATATGTAGTCTTTTTGTCGATTGACAGAATGATGTGACATCTTTTTGTTCTCATGATGTAACATCTTTTTGATATGGCGACAATGATGTAGAATCTTTTTTTTTTTTACATGACGAAATACATACCACTTCTCACTGGTCACTTTTGCAGTAACTCTGAATGTTTAAACTTCAACTGTCAACCACTCAACATGCTTCATATATGTTCATTGTTTATACTTAAAAAACACCTTTTTTCTATTGTTTTCTTGTTATTGATCATTTCATATCCGAGGATGCATCCTTGAGATACCCTAGGCTCCGTCCCCATCCCGAGGACACCACCTTTCCCAAACCCATCCTAGTCCCCGTTCCCTGGTGACTTTGCCTTTGACCATAAATTGAGTATGCCCATGGATCCATTCACATTTGAGTGAACTATATGCAACTACCTTGTAGCCTTGATAAATCCTTGTTTCATGAAAAATTATGTAATTTTCCTTCACATGAATTTGTATCATTTCGTAAAGCAAATGTATGCATATTTTCAACCATAATTGTTTATTTCATCTACATGAGAGTTGCATAATTAATATGACCATATCAAGCATTCCAAAGCTCCAAGATCACCTTTGGTGATATAGGTGACCCGGCAATATTAGCAGGCTGATTTTTTTTTTTACCTTTTGAACTATCTTCAGCATTGTTACCTAAAGCCTTTTTTGTTTCATTATAAAACATTTTCCTGCACCTTCAATGTGATAACTTTTGCTTTTTGTAGTAATGGCACATTCCCCTTTGTGTGGTAGTAGAGGTAGATGTAGATGAAGTAGGCTAAGCTTGAGGTGTAGATGTAGTAGTAGATGTAGAAGTAGAAGAAGATGTGGTAGTGGTTTTAGAAGTAGAAGACTTTCCTTTATCCTTAGATTGTGACTCAATTCCCTTGTTGTTCTCCTTCTCCTTCTTCTTCTTCTTCTTCTTCTTCTTCTTCTTCTTCTTCTTCTTCTTCTTCTTCTTCTTCTTCTTCTTCTTCTTCTTCTTCTTCTTCTTCTTCTTCTTCATCTTCTTCTTCTTCTTCTTCTTCTCTCTTTGATGAAGAAACCATAGCATGATTATTCTCCTCCATACTTTTTTGTTGATTTTCGCCTTGAAGTAGCAAAAACAGAAGTTTTTCAAATGTAATTTTCCTCTCTCTTCTGGAAAAAGAAAGAGATAACAAAAACACAATATGGTGAAGGAAATGAATTAATTAGGGTAGTTACCATCTCTTCATTAGAAATATTCACACCAATATTGAGAAGTTGAACACAAATATCTTTCAATTTAAGAATATATGACTGAATTGAATCACCAACCTTCATACGTGTGTTGGCTAAAACTCTCCTAAGATTAGCTCTCTTTGCAAGATTTTTGCTTTGATAGAGATTCTCTAACTCCAACCATGCTTGACAAGAGGTCTTGCATGACCAGATTTGAGATCTATCATATAATATGAAGCTTCAAGCCCATCGCAATAAGAGAGTGCTTCAGCTTGACAAGAGGTTCTATATGGCTTCATTTGAGGTATAATATGACACTTCACACCCACCGCAATAAAAGAGAGTGCTTGAATCCCATCTGAACTTCTCTTCAATAGGTTCATGACCTTGTAAGTCCTTGTTTGTGGCTAAAGATAAAATTTATTCTTCTTTCTACATTTGTTGGGCAAAGATTGGCTCAGCTCGTCTTTTGGAAGAAGAACCAACATCCTCTCTTTGTTTTGGTCTTGGAAACTTTCCATTGAGGGGTCTATCCTCTTGTTCTCGTCTCTCTCTATGATCTCCAAGTTTGGGAACAGGTATGTATGTGTAAATAAGCTACAATACAAAGTTTTGGAAGTAGGTAGGTCCACACAAGTTCACATGATCTTCTTGCACACTAGAGACCTTGTACACATACACTACTTGAACCAAAGAATGTAGATGAGGGAAGATGGACAATAGAGAAAGAGACAAGAGATAAGAAACAAATAGAATAGCTACTCTTCAAAACTTGAAGTTAAAAAAATGACTATCTATAATGTGTGTATATACATATGCATGTACTAGGCTGAAAATTGAATGGTTCTAAAGACAAATTATGAGAGAAAAGATGTGTGTGTGCTCAATAAGTGATGAAAAATAGATTGGTTATGGAAGAATCTGTCTATGTGTTGTGTATGTGTATACCAACAAAGTAAGCTGTAAAAACTCCCTTCTCTCATGTAGAGAGTTGTAAGCACTTCTTTACTTGATGTAGATGAGTGGAAATAATCGAGCACAACAAGAAAATAGTGTGGAATAAAAATTCAGCAGGTTACTAAAGCAGAACACTCATGAAAGAGTGTGGAAGAGGTATACAAGTGAAGAAAATCAGCAACACAACAGTGGCAAATCACCTCTCGTGGACCACAACATAAGTGTGTGTATAAGATGTACATGAAAGCTATAAGAGCATCGAAAGCCATGTATATATATAGGCATGAGCTGGGCGATGTGATTTTGGGGAAAAATCTGCTCAAAAAAGAGCCAATCTGCTTTCTCTCATCATGGATGATGAGTTCGCAAGTTCTTTAATGACGTGGCAGTTTTTGATTTAGGCACCCTCATTTTGAGACCATAGATTCCATACATTAATTATAGGTTTTTGTTGACTTTTTAAAGTGAGTTGACCAGAATTAGGGTTTGACTTTTGAGGGGCTGAGTGGTCAGATAAGCGTTATATATTAGATAGCTCTGAGTGAGTACTTTAAGAATATGTTATAAAAATTTAGAGCAACCTTGACCGTTTATGATTTCTGAGAAATGGCTTGATGAAACAGGGTTTGCTGGAATTAGGGGTTCAGAAATCATTATGACATTGTTTCCAACACAAGTATGGTTAGGTCACATTAGAGTTTGAAACATTGGTGCAATGGCCAATTGACCTGGGGGATGACCACAGGTCTACTTGATGCTCATTCAATTATGTACTGATGAATAAGCCTGTGGGTTGACCTAAATGTATTTTGAAGATTGTGCAATGTTGAGATGACCTAAAATTGTATAATGTTACCATGGTCTTCCAAATTCAAGGGTCCATAAGAGAGGCTTAAGATTGATTTGAGGCTCATAGAGTGAGCAACTATTGGATCCATAGTGGTCATGATGTTCAATGTTGTGAAATTGAATGAATTGATATGTTTCTTGATATTTAGACATCTCATATTCTTGTTCATCATGACAATAATCCAAAACTGATTTTTTTTTATCTCATCGAAGTGCACAACAACCAATATGAAACCAAAATGTAGTCAATGCAATTGCCGAATCCTCAACCACGTGAGACATTTATTAGATCAAATGTTGAATGTGCACAAATGTTGACATTAAGAGTAATAGTTTACAATCTTTTTCTTTAAGAGCATGAAATTTTAAAAACTAAGCAAGTAAGGGCAAAAGCTTGCGGATAAATGTTCCTTGAAGGTTTCTATTTTGTGTCAAGGCCATCAAATTGGATGTCAAAGAATTGAAGTGGATAGCTCTCAAGTTGGTTCATCTACTACAAGCTAGAGTTGAAACAAGGTGTTCTTTTGGATGCCTACTCATCCATTTGTCACATTGTTGTATCAAACAACTTGAACACATTCTCGTGGACCTTCTTGTATACCAAACATCTTTTCTTTATGGACTTCAGCATCACATCAAAGAATTGAACGACTAAATACAGTTTCCAAAAAAAATTGAGAAGGTTTTGGAGGAAAGAGGGAGGAAAGATGAAGGAAGATAAAACTTTTTCTTGTTTTGTTTATTGTGAATAAAATGATGATCAATAAACTGTATAGATATATGTATGTGGATATGAATATACAACACTAATATTATATAATATATGTACCACTGTCGACAAAAATAAAAAACAAACAAATTGAATGCATGATCAATTTCTCTATTGCATGTATAAATGTGCGTATATGCGTATGTTTCTGTGTTTTATTGAATGCTGGCAGCCAGCAAAAACTCGTTGTTACTCTCACTGAAATTCGAGATCTGAGCTTTACTTGGACGCTAATTGTTACCGGTCAAAGTACAGTCTGACCGTTATTTCTTTAAAAAAATAATCATGAAGAATATATTGAGTGACATAACATATCTCTGAAATTCAGATCATAAAATGCAATAGAAATCAGTATAAAAATTCTTGTCAAGATAAATAACAGCGCCTGAAGTCCAGAATAGAGTGGCCCTGTGCTCTTGCACTACTTCTGCCTTTTCCAATAGTATGAGAAAGGTGGAAGATGATAAATTCACCCGAAGAATGGGACTGAGAGTACCTGGCTCCTAGGGAAGACATCAGCGATCAGTTTCTTGTACCGCTTTACAGGTTGCCGGGAACGTGACCGTAGCGCAGGACAGCACACGCAGAAGCTTCCGCATACCGGCAGAACTCTCCTTGACATGAAACCCATTGCTGGGTTGCAGTGTAATGAAAACGCGCAGAGAAGCTTGAATGGTTCCCCTTGTTCTTTCCTCTATCGATCCGTACTGCATTGCGATCTGCTGAAATGAAATGCTGCAACCCACGATCCCCTCCCCTCTCTTTGAGCTCGCATGGAACAGAGTCTCTGCTGAAATGTCTTTGGAATTAGTTTGCTCACGTGGATTTGAGAATTTTATTTCCTTCTCTCCGTGTCAACATTTTTTCGTGAAAAAAAAAATAAAAAATAAATAGTTCTTATTCAAAGATTCTACATGCTTATGGGGCTAGGGAAGTTATCAATATTTATCACTACCAAATCAAACAATGATCATCAACCTTTGGCTTATAATTGGCTTGTAAGCCTATGATTTTTGTTCAAAACCCATAGCTGAGTTGGTTGGGTACTCACTTGTTGAGGTGGAGGTCGTGTGTTCAACCCTTGCAGGCTGATGGACATAACTGGGTTCGTGTGGTTGTCGGTTTGTGTTGATGGCAACCTCAGTATAATGTTGTAACAATGCTGGTTGGTCTGGAGCTCGAGCCGCACTTTTGAGACATTGAAAAATGTGAAGTCGAGTCCCACTTTGAGACATTGAAAAGCTTGAACAAGGTATGGGATTTCAATTATTAAATTTTGTTAAAAAAGAGATTCATTAGTGTTTTCCTTGTCATATGTACATCGTTTCTTATAGCATCATTTATAATAGATTATAATAAAAACATATAAAAATTGATAAGTTTATTGTTGGAATCGATCAATGATCTTGAAAAAATATGCTTTAAGTTTATTCTAACATGATTCCTTTTTAGATTTAACTTCTTATAGGCGTTTCAATACAAAACATGCACTCAATTCTTCAACTAACATAGTAGGGTTAGAAGCCTTGATGTCTTGAAGCCTATGGTTATTTCACTATCTTATCTTATACCCATTCAAGTCTTGCGCCCCCCAAAGTAAGTATTTCACAGACAATTGTGATATTCCATGCACATGAGGCACACATTTGACTTAACATTTTAAGAGCTAGATCATCTTGACATTGTGTCGATGAGTTGGTTCTTTGGATTTTCCATGCTCACCTCTACATGAATTATTTCACCAAGTACATTAGGCCCATCAAAAACATTGTGTAGCCTTTCTCATACATTATCATGAAACCCATCAAATTCGTCAATATGGTCCCATTCGTCTATGAGAACTTTAAAAAAGGTAGACCATTATACAAATATCATTGTTTATAGGAGGAACAATAGAATTAACAAGGATTATATATGAATGTTTGAAGCACAACGATTATCTGTGCTATAAAGTAAGCTTATGACATGAGCGTATAATTGATTCCGACAAATTTGAAATCGAGCATCGTTTGTTCATCCTCAAGTAGGGCCAAATATCTCGAGATTAGACTTGAGCATAGGTTCATCTACTCTTTAAAATGAGTATTCTACTCAGCCTAGTGGTTAAGTCTCAAGGATGGGAAAGACAAGGTCTTGAGTTCAATTCCCATGCGCAGCATGGGGAGATAGTTTTGAACAAAGAGTTATAAAGCCTTCTAGAAGCTTCCACTCAAGTAAATGAGATTCAATTTGAAATTTGTGGGACTTAAGTCAAGTGGAAAGTACACCTACCACTATTGGACTCTAGTGGAAAATTAGTGGTGGAGATTACATATGCATTTTGACTCTAATTAATCCAAAGCTCGTTGTTCATTCGAGGACCTATATGTAGAGGCACAAGGTTGGGAGGATAGTCATCTCTCTGGCATGTGGTGGTCCTAATGCTCTACTTCTTCACACTTATATCAGAGCTCATGTTGAGGTCTTGTGAAGAACTTCGAATTATTAGCCATCATCTTCTTCATGTTATGCTCATGGATTTCATAGTTCATGTTGAGATCTTATGAAGAACTTAGAATTATTGGCCATCATCTTCTTCATGTTACGCTCATGGATTTCATGGTTCATCTTCGTGGATACGTTGCTTTCTTGCACCGCTCACTCATGTGTATTTCTTTTCCTTCTAGAGTTCTCTAGGGTAGCAAATGGGCACTTTCTCTCATAGAATCCTCTTCGATGACTAACACAAGGACCACATGATTTTTGAACCCATGTCCCTATATGAGGAAGTTGTTGAGCTATGCAACATATCCTTGGTAAAAGGTAAGATAAGTAAGGAAATATGTTAAGAAACCACAATTTTCTTGCCATATTTATGACCAAGAAGTTGTGTATGCTTTAAACCTAGGATACAATGATTTCTATGAGTATTGGAGATACTTAGAGAGTCATTTGGAAATTTTATAAAGACAATTTTCAATGAGGTCTCACACTTGCTTGTGCAATTTCTCATGCATCTTAAGCAAAATAATAACTCAAAATAGTATCAAAGTTTCATGGGCACTTTGTTTGAGAGCTCTCACTTGACTCCATCCAAGGGCATGGTGGAAATAAACTATAAGTACTTGAATTTAAACATCAATTGAGCTTTGAAGCTCAATACATATGTGTTTAGTTCATATTTGCATCCATAGAAATGATGCATAGTGCCAAGGAATCATGAAAAAATTCAAAGTTTCTTCTTCTTATAGTAGTTTGAGAGTTGTTTTTGTGCCGTCATGTAATAAGATTTGCATGACACCAGCATAAGCTACCTTTAGGAGAGGTAATACTTCCTAAATAAAAGGAACTTACATAAAATAGAAAGGTTTTCCTTATTTCATGAGTTAAACCATTTATCCTATCATATTCAAGGATGAAGTTGTTTGGGAACGTAAAAATTTTCAAGTATTGGATCTTAATTGATCTATGAGCTTTCCCAAAACATAATTAGAAGTTCATAAATATGTTAGAACAAGTAAATGAAGATTTCTTTATGAAATATATCTAGTTAAAGACAAAAAAATATCATATGATGATAACTTATAGTGTGCATCTTTTGAAAAAAGGACATATCCAACAAAATAGATGTAACTCGCAGGTGAGAAAGTGACAAGCAAACATCTTATAAGAAATAGATGTTTAGCAAAGTAGTAGTTGCCTAGAAAGTAACCTAATGGCATGCTATAGTTATGAAAAGTTGGGATCCCTAAGGGTGTTTGCAAACCACAAAGTTAGATAAAGAATTCCCAAGTTTTTAGTTATCCAAAGCAAAGCATGAAAGTCAGGAGGAATATGTAGTTTGCAACTATGATTATAGTAATTAAGCCTCTAGAAGGTAAAACCAATCTTTGCCTATCCTTAAAGGTATTTCTAAAAGGTAAAATCCAAAAGCAATAGTGGATGTTTAGACTTAAACATTGGAGAGATTCCTGCAAAATCCCATGGGTAGCTACTTAAAGTTTTAGTCAAAAAAGAATTTAAAGACAAGAAATAGTAAAACTCATGTCGCTGTAAATTTGTTGATTATAAGAACCAATAGATCTTGAAATAGGAATTCAAGTAACTTGGAACTATATTGGTTTTCTTTTGAAGACCTTACAAAAAAAGGATGGATGTTTCATCAAAAGGTTATCATGTTTCCAAGACAAAGTATAAGTCAAATCATAAGATCATGGAATGATATTGTGAAGGAGACACTTGAAATTTAGT
Source organism: Ceratopteris richardii (assembly GCA_020310875.1). Lineage (NCBI taxonomy): Eukaryota > Viridiplantae > Streptophyta > Polypodiopsida > Polypodiales > Pteridaceae > Ceratopteris > Ceratopteris richardii. The sequence goes on from CM035414.1 coordinate 124,031,758, forward strand.
AGGATTAATTAATAGGTGATTCCTTGACTTCAAATTGTTTTAAAGGATTTGATAAGAAGGTACTCTATAGAGATATGTTTGGACTACAAGATAAATATCACCCACATGTCATGTGAATATAAAGTAGGGTGGTATGGGACCCCAAATTTTATACTCACAATAACGTAGGAAAGATAATATGGGGCATGGAACCATGGGATGGTAGGTATTGAATCCCCAAGGGGATTGATAACTTCAAAGGTGAAGTTCAAGTTCAAGGTATTCAATAGCATGGCTTGAAAAGACACTTCAAGAGTAAGTAAGTTACAAGATCATGAAGGAATTAACTTCCAAGATCTTCATTTAGAATTCATGTACGACAAGAAATCTTTTACTTGAATCGTAAACACTTTGAAGAAAAATGTTTGTACCAAAAATATGGGTATGGATATGGGTATGGATTTCTGAAGACAAGTCACTTTGAAAATATCCCTTCAACCAAGGATATATATACTCAGCTAGTCCAACATGAAAGCACCCAATTCATAGTGCACCTCGATGAAATCAATATCTTGACTCAAAGTTATGCACTAGAATTACATTCTCATTAAGGAGGCTTAAGAGATTGTGAAAAGAGAAGATTAGCTTAGTGCTAGTTGAAGCATTAATGTTTTTGAGTAAAGGAGAAATGTCATCAAATAAAAGCATGGTGGGTTGACACACTCATGTTTGATACCATGCTAATATCTAGTGGTTGGATGATGTTTTAGTTGTACTCCAAGAATCTTTATGAGAATCTAGTTTAATTCTCCTAAAGATAAATGTTTTAGAAACTTGTTTGGGATAGATCTTTGATAAGTTAAAGTTTGGAGTCACATTGAGTTTGGCTCAAATCATATTGTCCTAGAGGTTTCAATAGATTACACAAAGTTTTGAGTAAAGGAGAAATGTCATCAAATAGAAGCATGGCGGTTTGGTACACTAATGTTTGATACCATGCTAATAGCTAGTGGTTGTATGATGTTTTGGTTTTACTCCAAGAATCTTTATGAAAATCTAGTTTTAATTATCCTAAAGATAAAATGACATCTCAAATGATGCATGCAAATCAGCCTTAAAATCAGTAATATGCTTTTCATGAGGACCAGTGAGTAGCACGTCATCAACATAGACAAAAATGATCATAAGCACATCATTTGCACACTTAACAATAAGGTGCTCTCGGTTGGACTATTCTCAAAACCATGTGCATAAATTTTCATTCATAGCAAAGAATTGTTTAAAGCATATAAATGCATACCTAGAAATTCATCAATGAAAGTCATGAAGTATAGGTAATTCCGAAATGAAGGTGTCTCAATACATCACTATGATCAAGCTTCAAGTTATGTGCAACTAGAACTAAACCATCTTTTAAGAAGGAAGAATGTTGCATTTTGTGCAAAATACACCCTTCACAAACATGTTTAGAAGGTGCCTCAAGTTTGGGAAGAGAAGGAACAACTTTAGATTTCTACAAGTGAAGCAAACTAGCAAAATTTACATGTCCAAAGCATGCATGCCAAAGCTTTGCATATGAGATAGCATAAGAATCATGAACTGCACACACTGAGTCATTCACATATTTTTCATAATCTATGAGCTTTTACAAACCATCACATAAAAGACCAAAAGAAATGATAACATCACCATTTGGGAGATCATGAATTCTACATCTATCATCAATAAATTTGACAACAAGCCAATCTTGGCTAGTGTTGAAAATGATAACATATTTTTCTTGATCCATGGCACATATAAGATATCTGACAATGTGAAAAACTACCATCAACACTAGTCAAAATGATCTCTCCAACTCCCATTATAGGATAAGAGGATTTTTGGCACATGTGAGAGTATTCTCTATAGGACCAAGCTCAAGTGAAGTGAAGAAACATTGTGAGGTGATATGTTTGGTCGCAGCACTATGAAAGTACCATACATCTGAGTGTATTGCAGACATACACTACTCATGAGAAAATGGTTCGTTATTCTAAAGAATATTAAATGCCCATTCTTCATTCTAAAGAAGATTACCATACACTGTTTTAGGTGTAGAGGCCTCTACAACAATCATTCCAACCTTTTTCTTCTTTGCCTCCCTTGCATCCAGTTTATAAGAAATCTTTACAACATGATCATTTGTCTTACAATACTTGCAAAATTGTTTCTATTTTTTGTATTCTTTTCGTCTTTGTCTTCCTTCTTTGATTGTGCACCATTAATAGTTTTTTGTTTATTAATAGATGAGCGCCATTTACCTTTTCCCTTTTGACTAGCTGAGAAAGTTTAATATGAAGCGCACATAATTTGACATGTTCTACCTAGACTAATCTTCTTGTAGAAAAATAGATATTAACTCCTCAAATGTTAAGGCATTTGGATTTCCTTTCATCATCAATCAGAGAGTAGAAGAAAAACTTTGATAAGAATCTAGAAGACCATTAAGGATAATCATCACAAGTGAACTATCACGAAAGACTTCATCAATAGAATTCTTGATCTTTGCCAAAAAAATGTCCATTGAATCTCCTTCATATGTATGCTCACTCTCCAATTGTTTTCGGATGTAAGCAATATGAGCCTTGTTTCTTGCATGCTATAATGTTGTAAGAGTATCCCATGCATCGTTTGCTATCTTTCAAGAGTGAATGTGAGGGATAATGGCACCTTCAATAGACAAAGCTATCAATGCATGTCCTTGTGCATCTTTACCATCCCAATAAATTTTATCTTCTCTTCTTTACCATTTTCTTTTTTGTAGATGTTGTGGATAGGGTTAACTTCTCTGTCATGTATGACTTAAAACTCTATTCATCCTCTCTCAAGAAAACATCCTTAAAATGAATTCAAAATCCAAAACAAATTACTATTGTTAATTTCTTTGTAGATTGGTGTTTTTGAATCCATTTCTTGTATTACATGGACCATAAATATATCATATCATTATTTGTCATAATATTTAACGAGATTTGTTCACAAGAAAATCTAGAGTAGCCAATATTTGCATCCAATCATATGGTTCAAATTCTTCATCATTGAATACTCTAGGCATGTATGCATGGTCCTTGACTAGTTGTTCATTAATGCTTATTATTCCATTTTCACTCTCTTTCTTGATTTGATATTCCTTTTTAGTGGCTCTATAAAGCTGCAAATGTGTATCTTGATGCATATGTAATGCATCACTAGATTCCACACTATGCAGTGTCATCTCATCTATTTCTTTGTGAATGAAATATGTTTGTACTCTAATGCCAACCTTGATAGGATTTACACCCTCTAGTTCACTCTCGTTTGCTTTTACTTGGAGAGTTACTTCGTTCCAAAGATGTAGCATAACTTTAATAAGATCTTATAACATCAAGGTGCATCTTCTCTTCACTTTACATATCTCTTCCAACGAGCCTTGTGGAAATTCAATAATTTCTTGAGTCCTTTTGAATCTAATCATGTGAGCTTTGTGAATGATTGATTCCTATTCATACATTTTCTGTATCTTGGTGTTGGGAAAGTTCTTTAGCTAAAGGGGCTTGAGTGTTTGTAGGAGAAAAGTAGAGAATAAGAAATACATGATGCACCCAAAAGTTCTTTGTGTTTTAATTAATACAAGAAGATTACAATGCTTTTGCTTTCAAAATACGATGGAAGTACTCACTGTAGTTTACACTTTAAGATGAAAAGTACACCCAAGTACAATCAAATACATCCAAGTACTTGTGCACGTGGTCAATCTCTATGCAACTTCTTTACCTTAGATAAAGGGCCTGCTCCTCTGCACCCTTGCACTCGTGCCCCATGCAATTTGAAGTCATGATCACCTCCATTGTTGAACTGCAACTCCTCTTTGGTAGCACTCTAGCGACACCTTGGTTTTACTTCTTCCTTGAGTGAAGTTGGTCTGCAATGCACAATAGAGCATACACGCTCTCAAGCTCTCTACAAACTGTCAGGGAGTCTTTTCACACTCCCTCTCAAGCTCTCTACAAACTATTAGGGAGTCTTTTCACACTCCCTCTCAAGCTCTCTATTGATTGTCAAGGAGTCTCTACACACGGCTCTCAAGCTCTCTATTGATTGTCGAGGAATCTCTTCACTTGGCTCTCAAGCTCTCCATTGATTATCAAGGAGTCTCTCCACACTCCCTCTTACTTTCAATCTTCTTTTCTTTATGCTTTCATTTTCTCAGTGTATAAATTTTTGCTCATAAAATCTTTACTTTACTTGTCAACTCTCTTGTGTGTACACTTTACTTCACTTTAATTCACACGTTTATCCAAGACCTTGGCTTTGGATGTGTGGCCCACTTTCTCACCCCTTGGCACACACATTTCCAAGCTCTCAAACTATGATGCCTTTTCCTTCTTATCATCTCTAAGATCTTCTCATGTGCACTTCAAATGTATCATGTTTTGTCATGTAGTGACCTTAGGAAGGTACCTCAACCGAATAAAATTTTATTGGGGAGCCAATATAGAATTTTTGATCTGTACATAAGCTTTACACTTTTAGCCTTGAATTCTCCAAAATGTATGCATAAGGGAGCGTTCACATGAACCTTCCAAACTCTTCAAAACCCTTCAAAACCTTGTAGACTCCTTTGAAACTTATAATTAAATTCAACCAAAGATACACATGTGCACCTACTTGTGCACCCACTATTTGACAACCAATCCGCCATGTGTGCACCATTTGTGCACCTCTTTGCCAACTAAGCACAACAATAGGCTCAAGAGTTGCCCACCAGCTAATGGGATCTCCATCCCTAAGAGAAAAAATGCAAAGCAAGAACCAATATCTCTAACTCACGAGACACTAGAAGAGAGTAGAGACCAACCACCAAGGGACATTCAACACTAGCACCATAGAAGGTGGAAGGTCAAGTGACAACGGGGATGGGAAAGGGAAGAGAATGGGGGGTAAGGGGGAGACAAAAGTGGAAGTAATAATATACACAATAGTAGCCAAAGAGATAGATATCACCATAAAAAATGTACTACGACAAAATATAAAAAAATCTATGGAGATGATCTAAAACATCACAAAAAAAAAAGAAAATACAAAGACGAAATGATAATTTCCGGAGGAAAACCCATAAAAGAACATCATGAAGCTATAGAAACTCCTAAAGGAGAAGAGGAAGAGTAGTAAAAAGCTAGAGCAATGGTGGGGGAGGCAGGGCAAGATCGGGGGAAGGAGTGGCATTGTCGGTAGGGGCATCGAGAAAGGAGGAAACGAGGGAGGAGGTTGTTGACGTTGTAGCATCACAACTCATACTTGTCAAACCAGGAAGCATCTCATGAGACCCAAATGTTTGCGTAGAAGCACTCAGCAGACGTAATGGCGCTTCGTCAACATATGATTAACAACGTCATCAACAAGAAGATACAACATAAGCATCGCGAATGATACACCTAATCGTAATCACAAGTATAATAACGACGTAATCATACATCAACGTGTCACAAGCGTTAGACAAGAAGAGAACAAGCATGCACGCACATCATGACGATGAGAGAGCAAGAGTCTATCTACAAACTAGCATAATCTCATTACTTCTATAAAGAGCTCCCCAAAAGAAGAGGTGGAGACCTCTTTATATACAAAATGGCAAAAAAGCATGCTATGTGGGATTTCTCAACTGAAAGGAGAATGAATCCCACTTATTCTCTAGTGTGGCACTCACACACACCTATACAAGAGTGCTTTATTAACTGAATGAAAGGTAGAAAAAGGTACAAACGATAATGAAAAAGAAGTGGATCCAAGAAATACATGTTGTATCCTTCAACAGAGGTGGTTGAAGAGAGGTGGTGTAGGAGAGGGCATTGTGGATGGAGAGGTGATGGGTGAGATGCAGAAAGCATGTTCACCCAAAGCCATCATGCCATTGACATAGCACCAAAGGTGATCACGCTCATGCCGAACTAGATGACACATGGGATTGCCACAAAGGCTAAGGGATGAACAAGTATGTTGCTCCAAAAGCTCTTGATGAATTGCATCAAGTTGGATGCAGAGAGAATCACACTTTGCGTAGATAGTTTTGGGTCTTGGAATAGCAAGTGCATCACTGGTTAGTACCCATAGCATGAATCTGGGTGATAGCCACTACAAGGAATACGAGCACATAGCGATGGTTAATGCGACACAATTTCGTCGCTATAAAATTGCATAAAGCATCGCAAGAAGCATCGAGCGTGGAATGTTAGTTAAACGACAAGAAATACGATGTTTTTATTGATGTCTGGTGCGACAGGATATGCGACGTGCTTATGAGCTGAAACAATCGCTTGCAGAATTGTTGTTTTGTCTAATTGTCTCTCTCTATCTTTGTTTCTCTCTTTCTACCTCTCTCTCTCTCTCTTTATTGCAGGTTATTCAAGAAGCTAACCAAGCAAAAAATATGGCTAACTATTGTAAGTACAATTTCCACTCTTTGTATATCATTTGAATTGTGTTATTTTCATTAGTTAGCATAATCACACTTATTGATATGCACATATACACTTATACATGATGAAGATGCACGTTCACACATATACACATATACACATGCACATACACACACATATATACACACATATACATGTGCACATACACTTACACATACACATGCATATGCACAAACATTTCTACAACCACATAAAAAGACTTGCATGCATACATCATTGCATATATACATACACATACACACATTAACATATACTTAAATACATGTATATGCACATCCACATGCATTCACATTCACATGCATGCACATTCACATGCATGCAGATGGATGCAAATGGAAATGCATCCACATCCACATGCATTTTTCATAGATATACACATGCATATACATACACTTGTATATGTTTATACACATACACATACACATACACATACATATGCACATATGTATATATACACACACATACACATATATACACATATATATGCACATACGTACACACACATACACATACACACACACATGCACATACATACATATACACATATACATGCACATACATATACACACACATACACATGCACATGCACATACACATATACACACATATACACTTACACATGCACACGCACATGCACATACACATACATACACATATACACTTACACATGCACATGCACATACATGCATATACACATATACATATGTACATACATTCATATACACACACATATTATGTAAGAAAATAACAGCACAACGGAATAGACCTGTAGATAGAGTTGAGAGAAAAACGCAGACAAAGATAGATGTAGACTGAGAGATAGAGAACTCAAATTCTCAGATTGCCGAGCGTAATGCAGTTACAATGATGGTGTTGTCCACCTGTGCGCTCCCAATGTGGAGCTTAGATGGCGATCTAGACAAACTCTAGATGAAGGGCTTACTAGTGCACAATGCTATGTAAAGCTCAACCTGGGCCGTGCTTATATAGGTTTTACAAGGCGGTGTCGGGTCATGGAGATGCTCGGATGATGGATCAAGTCATCCGCCAGATTGATCGGCACACGCTGGGTGTCTGGAGCTGACTCAAGTACTTAAAGGAAAAGGTTTTTGATGACATAAACAATTTTAATTACCTATTTAAATGGAAACTAAAGTCAACTTATAAGAAATACTTTAACATTTTATGCACCTAAGGACCATAAGGACGTGCAGCTCTATATCTAGCAATAGCTTCTTGATAGGATGGTAAAATCAATGATTCTTCGGTTATCTATTTTTTAGTTACCTCCTCTACTTTGGTTTCTATTGGCTTCGGATGAGTAAGTCTATTTAGAGGTGGCGGAAATAAGTTTTCACTATTATGTGGTTCAGGAGATGCAATGGAAAATAAAGTTAAGAACTTAGTTAAACAATGGTCATAGGAAATGGAAACTAAAGATTCTGAAGTAATTTGATCTTTATTGACTTCTTCTCTTACTACTTCTATAGACCCAGTTCTAGTTTGATTGTTTTCAAAACTACTTTGTTCAGACTCATTGGATAGCTCAAAAGACATCAAAGAAATCAATGGAATATGATATTAATGCTAAATCTGCTTGAACAAATGAGTTGATAAAGCTAATGAAATAAATCAATTCCTTTAATACTCTAACATTTAACATAATTCAATATTTATATGCATACACACATGCATTCACTTAGCACACACATTCATGCATAAACTAATCACTAAATAATTAATAATAAACAAACGAAATAATAAATAATAATTACTAAATAATAATTAATCACTTAATACTAATTATTAGTTTAATACTTCATTAATCTAATAACTACAAAAGAAATAGTTAATTAAACAAATCAAACACACACTCTGTCTCTTTCTCTTTCTCTCTCTCTCTCATTCTAACTCTCTCTCTCTCTTTCTCTCTCTCTCTCATTCTAACTCTCTTTCTCTCTCTCTCTCTCTCTCTCTCTCTCTCTCTCTCTCTCTCGTTCTAACTTCCTCTCTCTCTCTCTCTCTCTTTCTCTCTCTCTCTCTCTATCTCTCTCTCTCTATCTCTCTCTCTCTCTCTCTCTCTCTCTCTCTCTCTCTCTCTCTCTCTCTCTCTCTCTCTCTCTCTCTCTCTCTCCTTCCTAACCTCTCTCTCTCTCTCTCTCTCTCTCTCTCTCTCTCTCTCTCTCTCTCTCTCTCTGTCGACGAGTACAATCGTCAATAGTGCCGCCTAGCATCTCTCTGTTCAACAGTCAATTAGCTCTTCTCTCTCTCTCTCTCTCTGTCTCTTTCTCTCTCTCTCTCTCTCTCTCTCTCTCTCTCGTTCTAACTTTCTCTCTCTCTCTCTCTCTCTCTCTCTCTCTCTCTCTCTCCTTCCTAACCTCTCTCTCTCTCTCTCTCTCTCTCTCTCTCTCTCTCTCTCTCTCTCTGTCGACGAGTACAATCGTCAATAGTGCCGCCTAGCATCTCTCTGTTCAACAGTCAATTAGCTCTTCTCTCTCTCTCTCTGTCTCTTTCTCTCTCTCTCATTCTAACTCTCTCTCTCTCTCATTCTAACTCTCTCTTTCTCTCTCTCTCTCTCTCTCTCTCTCTCTCTCTCTCTCTTTCTTTCTTTCACTCTCTCTCTCTCTCTCTCTCTCTCTCTCTCTCTCTCTCTCTCTCTCTCTCTCTCCCTCCCTTTCCTAACCTCTCTCTCTCACTCCTCTCTTTCTATCTTTCTCTCTCTCTATCGGTGAGTACAACCGTCAATAGTGCCACCCAACATCTCTCTGTTCAACAGTCAATTAGCTCTTCTCTCTCTCTCTCTCTCTCTCTCTCTCTCTCTCTCTCTCTCTCTCTCTCTCTCTCTGCGCTGCTACCGCATGCAGTCTGCAGGGAGGGAAGGGAGAAAGAGAATTTTCATTCTCTTTTCTCTCTCTGACTTTCCTCAGAAAGTACAAATAGACGCCAACTTCTCATTCTTGCGACTCCCCTCTTTAATTGCACGTATGTGCGCTGCCAGCCATGGATTCGTCCTCCTTCCCTATATACACACGTCTACAGCCTGCGCAACCGTCAGATGAGGGAACAAAGTGTTGAGAATATGAGAGTGCATCTCCCTTTTGTATCTTGGAGTCACTCTATTTCCATTACATTTCCTTGTATTTCCTTTGTATTTGGGTACCTTGCCATTTGCTTCTACCAGTTGTATTCATTTTCCTTTCAGTGGAATTATCCCACATGAGATGTATTTTGGAGAGCCCCTCATAAATCTATATAAGGAGGGCCTCTCCCCCATTTGTATTTGGTTAGAAGCTTGAGGAGCCTACTCCATGCTCTTGGCAAGCTCATTTCTAATCCACATGAGTTTACCCATTTCATGATCTACTCATTTTGTGTATCACACATTCTTTGTTTTGTGAGAGTACTTTACTTTTCATTTTGCTTCCGCATGCATACTCTCTACATGGTATCAGAGCACTAGGTGGAGGTCTTGGTGGTGTGTTTGACAGTCGTTTTGGTGGTCGTGGTGGTGCTTCATTTTGGTGGGGTGCTTTCTCCTCATTGAGAGAGGCCTTTTGCCATCAGTGTTTGGGTTTTATTCTGCCCATTTGCCCACCCTCCCACCCTTTGTGTCACCATTTGCTGATTTTATTAACATTTTACCCCCATTTTTCCCTCACACCCACCTTAACTCTTTGTGGCAGCCATTGGAGAACTATTCCATCTTTGCGGCCATTATGATGGAGTTGTGGTGAATATAACATCTCGATGAGTTTATCAACACCGTCGTAGTTTTGCGATAATCCCTCTATTATGGTAGTGTTATTAATGTTGATTACTACCTAGTCATGTGCTTTTGTGGATCCATTGTAGTGTTCATTCAACTATAGTTTAGTTTCTACTCTCACGAAGGTTACGAGTGTCTAAGCACTTTCATAGTTTATTTAACAGTGCACAATTTTCAGCTGGTTGATAGTACTATCACTTCCGTTGTTAAAGACGCAAAACTGGGCCCTCATTAATCTCTCGCTTATGACCATTTGTCAATTGCTATCTTAGTTTGTGGATTGAGGAAAAGCCGAAGAAATTTTTTGGTACAACACCACAGGCACGTTCTCTCCTCTCTCATAGCGAGAGAAAATCGGTTCAAGTTGTGGTGTAGACACACTTCACCAACACCCAAACAGTTTGAAAGAGAGATTCTAAGAAAGATCGAGCGGTGTGCTAATCTTCTCACTCTGCTTCATCAATCTTGAGAGCTCCTAAACATGGCGCTAATCAACATCTCTTAGACATAGAGAGCGAAAGAGAGTGCAACAGGTCTTCATGTCTGGGCGACTATCCAGAAGGTTGAGCTGCTAAACCATTCTCTCTACAACGACAAAACGAGAGCAGAACAAGAGAGAAATATCTGACAACAAGCTTAGTGTGATAGAGAAAACTATCTGATAGCATTCGTCACCTCATCACATGTACAAAAAAGAGAGAAGCTCCATCTCTATAGAACCTTTGGCAGAGCAAAACTTTGCATGCTGGGCTGCAACCACTTTGTTTTTTTTTAGCTCTCAAAACAAGAGCGCGACTCTCCATATGTTAAACCTTTACACAATGGCAAACCTCCATTGACTCATGTTGTGTCTCAGTCAGTGAGAAGGAATGTTCGCACTGAGAAGGAAGGTTCGCAGGCTCCATTGACTCATGTTGTGCCTCAGTCAGTGAGAAGGAAGCTTCGCAGGCTCACATTCACCCACAGCACTCACGAGTGGTTCCAACAACGAACAGCTACGCCTCTGTGCAAGAAAGAGTGAGAGAGAGAGAGGGGGGGTGGAAGCATGCGTCTCATCTTCGCGTGCTGTTGCTGAAGAGCCCTACAAGTCGATCAAGTGACAACGGGAGCTCACCATTGTTTGCGGCCAGTTTTGCACTGGATACATCGACGGCACTGCCGGCCAGCAAGACCAAGTGCGCCTCAATCTTCTGCTCCACTCAGACAATTGCCTTGACTAAGTGCGCCTCAATCTTCTGCTCCACTCAGACAATTGCCTTCATCTATTTAGCTGCGTGCAACAGAGCACAAATCACCTGCGCTTCGAGCAGGAGAGAGAGAGAAAGAGAGAGATAGAGTCGTTCTCATCTCTGTTGACGCGAGTTTGCGGGCTTCTTGTCTTCAGTGCTGCTCTTCACAATCGTGACATTTGCCCCTCTGCTTCATGATGGGTTCACATGCATCGAATGACATAATTGCTTCTGTCATTTGCCATGTGACGCAATCTCCATAATTTTTTGACTTACTTATTTCCCCCAAAGGAGTTATTTCATTATCTTTTTACAACGGAATTGACAAATCTTTCTCATTTCATAGGGATCATCGTAATATTTGGTATGCCAACCTTTGTGCACATCTTTAATTATAAAACATCTCCTTTCGCACTAAGGACTCTCTTATCAAGGGATCTTTTCTACTTCTCCCAAGGGTTCTTAACTCGCCAATCTTGGGTCATTGGACAATCCAAGTACTCAAGGGTACCCACTGTATTCACACATTATCTCCTTTCAAGGCTACTTCTCAAGGGTATCACATCTATTACTTTGGCTCACCTTATTTGGCACTAAGTGCCCATCTTGTAAACTCAAGCAATAAGAGAAAAAAGTCTTGTGTGTGTATGATTGTGGGATTGAAGGCTAGTCTAAGCCCACCCACAAGTTCTCTGTGAGCATCGACTCTCCCCACTCCATGGTGTCTCTCTTTGCTAAAGTGAAGGGCTATTCTAAGCCCCCCCGAAGTGTCTCTTCTATTTCTTGGTGCAAGTCAAGGGCTACTCTAAGCCCCCCCCTCCTCAAGGATTTTTTCAGTGTGGTATCCAGAGTGTTCATCTCCAGCTTTGCCATTATTTTTGAAGCAGCATTTTTGGCAAGAGATTTTAATAGTGTTTCTAAACACTTGTCACTCGAAGCTTTGTAATGACCAAAAGTGAAAGTAGCTCATCATCTATGGCTAACTTCTTATCCTCTTTCACCCCTATTTTTATGCCTAAGGATGAACGCCTCAATGGACAAAATTACAATCTCTGGAAAGATGTCATGTGTGCATATCTCTACACAAATCTTCTTCATGAGGTAGTAGATGGGTTAGACCCCGAACCCAATAGGCATACCAACTTAGACAATTGGCATGTGTGGAATGTCAAGGACAAACGAGCTTTAGGTCAGCTGTTACTTGCTTGCGACGAACTGACGAAATGACATATCACATCCTGCAAGACGTCCAAGGATGCTTGGGATACATTAGCTGCTTTGTATGAAGACAAAACCCCTTCGAAAATATATGCATTAGAGGCCGAGTTTCATAATTTAACAATTAGGCCACACGACACAATTACCAAAGTCATAGCCCAATTTGAGGACTATCATCGTAAATTAGCACTATGTGGTAGGCAAATCTCTAGTGAAGACATGGCCATTCGGCTTCTTAACAAGTTACCTAAGTCGTACGAGATATTTGTCACAACTTTGTATAATCGCGGCCAAGTCTTAACTTGGGAAGAGGTTCGTCGACTATTACTCCTTCACGACTCGCGAGCCAAAACAACTTCCTCACAAGAGTCAGCCATGAAGGCCAAAGGCCCATTCACTAAAGGCAAAACCACAAGTCACCATGCACGCAATGGATCTAAGCAAGGATCGCATAATTCATTGAAGAAGTCCACCTGTAATTTTTGTGGCAAACCTGGCCACAGTGAAAAATATTGCTTCAAGAAAAAGAACTAGGACAAGTCTAAGTCTAATTCCAAGAGTGAAGATCATTCTCATTGCACAAGTGAAGACCTATTTTTCACAAGTGAACACAAAGCACTTATGGCAACCACTCCCAAGAAAGAATGGATTTTTCCTAATGGTGCTTCATCCCACATGTGCCATGACAAAGATGACTTCCATGAGTTGGAAGAGTATCAAGGACAAGTTTACCTTGGAGATAACAAGTGCATTGAAATCCAAGGAAGAGGAAAAGTTCAAGTCACTAACTCTGAAGGAGAGGCCAAATCATTAAAAGATGTTCTTTATGTACCAAGCCTCTGTAAGAATCTTCTTTCAGTCAAAGCCATCACAAAGTGCAATATGACGGTTCTGTTCGATCACAACAAAGCTCAAGTCATTGATCGCGAATCCAATGAAGTGATAGCTCAAGGATATGAAGATAAGGGCCTATACAAGCTTTCAAGTTTTATGGCCAAGGATTCAAGTCTCAACTTGTGGCATTGTAGATTTGGACATAGCTCTTGCTTAGTTAAGATCTCTTCCAATCATCTTGTCAAAGGTCTACCCAGGATCGCACAAGTGGAATTGAATTGCAAAGCATGTGACAAGCAAACAGCTTTCTCTTTACCTAAAGAAGCATCCATTTCTACAAATAAATCCTTAGCATTAGTCCATATTGACATTTGTGGACCAATGAGTACACCTTCTCTAAGTGGGTCAATTTACTTCTTCCTGATTGTAGATGACTTCACTAGATACACATGGGTTTATTCACTCAAGCATAAAGAAGATGCCATTTCCAAGTTTAAGGAGTGGACAAAAATAGTTGAAGAAGACTTTCCAAGTTCTTTGAAGATCATCCGATCTGATGGAGATAGTAGCTTTGTCAACCAAAACTTCTCCAAGTACTTGAAACAACATGGAATTAAGTATCAAGCCAAGCAAGATACTCAACCAGGTATTGCATTACAAAAGAGTCGAAGTGTGATCAAAATGGCCAAAGTTATGCTTAGACAAAAACAACTTCCACTAAAGTTTTGGGGTGAAGCAGTACAAACAACAGTACACATTCAGAATAGAGGTTTTTCAGATGTTTTGAAGACCCAAACACCATTTGAAGCTTACTTTCTAAAGAAACCAAGTATAAGCTATTTCTGCGTCTTTGGTAGTGATGCCTACGTCCAAGGCCATAATGATGATCGGCCTAACCAATACATTTTCATTGGGTACAGTGAGCGACAAAAGGCATACAAACTCTATGACCCCAAGAGTCACTCAATGACAGTAACCAAAGACTACACCTTTGATGAATACTCTAAGTATTCATCCCTTTTGGATCCTCCCATTTCCGATTCATAGGGGGATCATTCTAGTTTTGAACAGTCACACTATGTGGAGCATGCTCTCTTTGTACATGACTTTCCCGTTCATGATACAGTTTTGGAGCAAGAGGAATCAAAGATATCATCTCCGCTTATACCTCAGATGGCTATACCTATTGTACCATCGAATGCTTATATTTCCCCTCAGCTTCAGTTGGGCATTACTCCAGGATCAGTGACTCAACATTTTCCATGCCTATCTTCGAGAGTCCACATACCTCGTCTACAGCAGCATTCTGAGCATGTACTTTTCCATTCATGGAGTCAAGCATCTTTTCACTTACCACAGGATACTCCTACATCTACCTAGATTCATCACTCAGTTGGATCCTATTCTTAGCCAGCTTCGCGGTTCAGAGGGGGCTTCCATGGTCCTACCGATACACAGCAAGACTTTGTACACTCCATGGTGGATTATAGCATACAGATGTACTACCATGTGACTATGATTTTATGCTTCATGCTTTATGTTTCACTCTTGCAGGACCTAATTCTTGGCGATACACATCTCGTGGTGATCATTGTCAAAGCTTTGAAGGTTCCTATGTACCACATGAAGTCATCCTACCTTTCTCACATGGAGGTGATCTCGTCCCATGAGATCTTGTTCCGTTCTTGTACCTCATTGGTGGCGTACCTCTGGAGCATCCCCTTGATCCATCTGGTGGACATATTATGGAGTACCTGGAGATCCCGCATGGTCGACACCACTTGGCAGCTATGGATTCCCAGACGTCGACTTCCTGGTGCTCATGCTGCTACTACTGATACATTCTTGATGGACCTTTCTCTCATACCCTAGTAGCCTCCATACACTACAAAATGGAGCTGCAAAGGGGGTGTTGAGAATATGAGAGTGCATCTCCCTTTTGTTTCTTGGAGTCACTCTATTTCCATTACATTTCCTTGTATTTCCTTTGTATTTGGGTACCTTGCCATTTGCTTCTACCAGTTGTATTCATTCTCCTTTCAGGGGAATTATCCCACATGAGATGTATTTTGGAGAGCCCCTCACAAATCTATATAAGGAGGGCCTCTCCCCCATTTGTATTTGGTTAGAAGCTTGAGGAGACTACTCCATGCTCTTGGCAAGCTCATTTCTAATCCACATGAGTTTACCCATTTCATGGTCTACTCATTCTGTGTCTCACACATTCTTTGTTTTGTGAGAGTACTTTACTTTTCATTTTGCTTCCGCATGCGTACTCTCTACACAAAGGACCTTCCTCTCTCTCTCTCTCTCTCTACTGTACACCTCTCAAAAGGCGCAGACGAACACCAGCTATAGTCACAATATCCCTCTCTCTACATCTTTCTCCCGCATCTCCTGTCTCCTACATGGAAAAAATTAAGAGGATTCTCTCTCTCTCTCTCTGCTTCCATAAACTAATGCCAGAAGCGAGAAAAAAATGGAACACTCTCTCTCTTAATGATCCAACGCAGAGGAAAACAATCAAACTCTCTCCTACACATATAGAGCAATATGAGAAGAAGAAAGGAAAAATACCTGCAAAAACATTAGAGTAAAAGGAGCATAACACACATATTTATACACATAGAGAGTCTTCTCTATACCACTCTTTTTGTTTTAACTTTTAATCTACAACCTCACTTTAGCCTACATTTATCCACCATACTTTTATTTGACTTTAATCACGCAACTCACCCTCATCACTCTTTAACCCTTTTTCATATATACCTCTCATTTAAAATTTGACTTTAACCTCCTTTAATTGCATCATCCACTCAAACCACACTTTTAAATTACTTTAATTCCACATCTTTTATGAACCATTCTTTCAATACTTACTCACACACACCACTAATTATTTATCCACTTTAATTATCATTTTAATTTAATTACGCTAAATTTCCTAATTAAATAATTCATTTAATTTAAGCTTACTTTAAGGTTTTAATAATTAAATACCTTAGTATTTAAATCTACATACACAATTTAAATTAACTAATTAAACCATAATTTTAACTTTTAATAAATAAATGTTTAATTTATGTAAATGCCAAATATTGTTACCCTTAAAACACACTAGAACCCTTAGAAATCCCTTTGAAACTCATCGGAACCCATTGAAAATCTAATTTAACCCTAGTATTAACCCTATCACTAACCCTAGAATTAACATTCTAACTTAAATACACCTAAATTTAAGTAACCCTAGGGTTTTGCACCCATGATCCTTGCTTATTTGACTAAAAAAAGCACATTTAATGTGAAATTAGAGTAAACCCTAATATAAGCATATGGTATCTTCATTAATTTAGACCTGCAACACTTTCAGAATGATTAATTCCCAGCAAATCAGCTGAACAATAGTGTTATAAAAAAGGTTTAGCAATCACCAATAAAATATTTTAATTTTTCTGGTCGACAACTGGAAGGTACAAATCTTTCCGACATCCACCCCCACCAAACCTGCACATCGTCCCGATGGGCCAACTTGCAGGTTAAGGGAAGCAGCATTTTCGATGATCATCCTGGAATTAAGCCATATAACAACATCAATTCTTTTATAAACATATTTTAACTTATCGAATTTTTCAATCTTTCATGCAACATGCACATGAAGTTTATTTAACATCAATCTGGTAATGAAAACATATTAAATTATAAAGTTAAACTATTAACCAGTTCACTCAACAAAACATAAAGTATTTACAGATAGGTGCGAGTCATCAATCCAAGAACCACCGTTGTCTCGCTCAACAGTGGCATCTAGGCAAAATTTTGATCATAATAAGTTTCGAACTCACGAAGAGGCATATGATCTTCATGTATCTTTTCATGAGAATGGATGGGCGTCTTTCTAATTTGCTCCTGATTTTGTACATGGTTAGGGCTGACTATCATAACTTGGAGTGATTGAAAATCATCTTTAGATCTAATTCTTGCATATGCAAAGCCGTCATGAATAACTTTAGTCTCCATTCTAGCTTCGCATATAAATGGTTGACATAAGATAATTTCATAAGAGCAATTGTCCTGAATAAAAAAGTGGAATGTCTCAGAGATTCCACCTATCATTAAAGGTATGTTGGCACATGCTCCTAGGAGTGATCCACAACCATTATCCGCAGTTCTCATTATCCAACCGTGATTCTTATCAATAGGCCATTTAAACTTATCATATAATTCTTTCGAAATCACATTCATTTTTGACCCAGAATCAATTAGGGCTAAAGAAAAATATGATCTCTTCTGATCACCTAAGTTAATTTTTATCTCAGGTGTGCCCCTTGCCCAAAAACTTTTTCTAAAATTGCTCTCCGAGTTTTTGGTTTCGTCATCTGGTACAATCGGCCCTAAGAAATTTTTGTTAACATTATAGGTATTTTTCTCTTCATCCTCTGAGTCAGAAGAAAGAGATTCATGCATTAACTAAGTTACATCGGCAACATCTTGCATCTCGACCCCTTGTGAAAGAGGGAATCTCTTTCTTTTAATTAGTTTAATAAGATTTTCTTTAAATTCAATTTTTGCTATTGAAAATATTTGTTCTAATGTCATTGTTACCGCGCTTTTCAATAAAATGTCATATAATATTTCCTTTCAATCAACTTTTTGTTCTAGTTCTGAAATAAGAATAGCTTTTGGAACTCTTTTTGGTTTCTTCTCTGGTTTCTCTTCAGTTTGTTTTTCAATTCTAGGAATTTTTTCTACTTTATCTGATGTTTGAATTGGCTCATTAATCATAGGTTGTTTACCCTCCCTAATTTCTTTTCTTCGCTGTTCATTTGCTTTAGAACTTTTGCCGTGATCAAACTAAACTTTCTTAGGCTTAGGCTCATCTCTCATCTTACTTCTAGTCATTCGTCTGCGTGCTTCATTTGTATCTTGCTCATCATCCCTCTTTCTCTTCTCTTCTACGTTCACAATATGCGAATATATCGAGAATTGATCGACGGGAGAGTTCCATGCAGTTTTTTGCATAATGTCGTCCCTAGCCGTCTCTATCTCTTTCTCTTTCTCTCTCTCTCTCTCGTTCTAACTCTCTCTCTCTCTCTCATTCTAACTCTCTCTTTCTCTCTCTCTCTCTCTCATTCTAACTCTCTCTTTCTCTCTCTCTCTCTCTCGTTCTAACTTCCTCTCTCTCTCTCTTTCTTTCTTTCACTCTCTCTCTCTCTCTCTCTCTCTCTCTCTCTCTCTCTCTCTCTCTCTCTTCTTCCTAACCTCTCTCTCTCTGACTCCTCTCTGTCTATCTATCTCTCTCTCTCTCTCTCTCTCTTTGTCGGTGAGTATAGCCGTCAATAGTGTTCCCCAACATCTCTCTGTTCAGCAGTCAATTAGCTCTTCTCTCTCTCTCTGTCTCTTTCTCTCTCTCTCTCTCTCTCTCTCTCTCTCTCTCTCTCTCTCTCTCTCTGTTGCTGCCGCGCGTAGTCTATAGGGAGGGAAGGGAGAAAGGGAAATTTCATGCTCTTTTCTCTCTCTGACTTTCCTCAGAAAGTACAGACGAACGCCAGCTTCTCATTCTTGCGACTCCCCTCTTTAATTGCATGTATGTAGCACTGCCAGCCATGGATTCGTCCTCCTTCCCTATATACACACATCTACAGCCTGCGAAGTCGTCAGATGAGGGAACAAAGGACCTTCCTCTCTCTCTCTCTCTATTGTACACCTCTCAGAAGGTGCAGATGAAGACCAGTTACAGTCACAATCTCCCTCTCTCTACATCTTTCTCCGGCATCTCCTATCTCCTGTGCAAAAAAACTAAGAGGACTCTCTCTCTCTCTGCTTCCATAAACTGATGCCAAAAGTAAGAAAAAAATGAAACACTCTCTCTCTTAATGATCCAACGCAGAGGAAAACAATCAAACTCTCTCCTACACATACAGAGCAATATGAGAAGAAGAAAGGAAAAATACCTCCAAAAACATTAGAGTAAAAGGAGCATAACACACATATTTATACACACAGAGAGTCTTCTCTATACCACTCTTTTTGTTTTAACTTTTAATCTACAACCTCACTTTAGCCCACATTTATCCACCACACTTTTATTTGGCTTCAATCACACAACTCACCCTCATCACTCTTTAACCCTTTTTCATATAAACCTCTCATTTAAAATTTGACTTTAACCTCCTTTAATTGCATCATCCACTCAAACCACACTTTTAAATTACTTTAATTCCATATCTTTGATGAACCATTCTTTCAATACTTACTCACACACACCAGTAATTATTTATCCACTTTAATTATCATTTTAATTTAATTACCCTAAATTACCTAATTAAATAATTCATTTAATTTAAGCTTACTTTAAGGTTTTAATAATTAAATACCTTAGTATTTAAATCTACACACACAATTAAATTAACTAATTAAACCATAATTTTAACTTTTAATAAATAAGTGTTTAATTTATAGATTAATTTATGTAAATACCAAATATTGTTACCCTTAAAACACACTAAAACCCTTAGAA
This sequence comes from Ceratopteris richardii, assembly GCA_020310875.1. Classification (NCBI taxonomy): domain Eukaryota; kingdom Viridiplantae; phylum Streptophyta; class Polypodiopsida; order Polypodiales; family Pteridaceae; genus Ceratopteris; species Ceratopteris richardii. The sequence goes on from CM035414.1 coordinate 124,051,795, forward strand.
ATCCCTTTGAAACTCATCGAAACCCATTGAAAACCTAGTTTAACCCTAGTATTAACCTATCACTAACCCTAGAATTAACATTCTAACTTAAATACACATAAATTTAAGTAACCCTAGGGTTTTGCACCCATGATCCTTGCTTATTTGAGTAAAAAAAGCACATTTAATGTGAAATTAGAGTAAACCCTAATATAAGCATACGTTATCTTCATTAATTTAGACTTGCAACACTTTCAGAATGATTAATTCCCAGCAAATCAGCTGAACAGTAGTGTTGTAAAAAAGGTTTAGAAATCACCAATAAAATATTTTAATTTTTCTGGTCGACAATTGGAAGGTACAAATCTTTCGGACAGTGGTTCGGTATAGATAAACGTAGTCCGGAGATACAAAAATAGTTGGTAAAATATACGATCCGACAATATCTCCATGACTAGAAGTCCTATCGCCTCGGCCCTACGGGCCGGGGGATAGGCCCCCGGACCTTGCAGAAGGGGGCAAGCCCCCCTCTGCACTCCCCCCATAAAGGTTCTATGGGGAAACTGCACGATGCCATAGGGCCTTTATTTTCACCTTAAATGGCAACCTGATAGGCCCCCCGGACCCTGCAGAAGGGGGAAAGCCCCCCTCTGCACTCCCCCCATTAAGGTTCTATGGGGAAACCGCACGATGCCACAGGGCCTTTATTTTCACCTTAAATGGCAACCCAATGGCCTGGAAGTTTATGCCCTACCTAACCTAATGGCTAGGCTCACAAAGATCATCTACAACCATCAAGGGTCACACATAGACCTAATCTAACTTGGAAGTTAGGGTTCCACAAATGTCCAGGCTCTCATAATGGCTTCTCCTCATAATGGGGGCCTTACAACTTAGAGCACCATGGATCATTTGTGGTCACATGAGGGTGGAGTATTGAGCATATCTAACACCCCCCCTCAATGTCCACCCTACGGTGAACTACCTCCTTGGTCCAATCCCAAGCTTTGGAAAGTGTCGACACTCTCTCCCAAGAATCTTGGTGAAGATGTCTGCTCCATTTTCTTCAGTAGGACAATAGCTTATCTCCACGACCCCGTCCTCAATCAACTCATGCACATAGTGATACTGGATTTCTATGTGCTTGGTACGTGCATGGAAAACAGGATTTTTGGCGATGGCCATGCAACTTTGGTTGTCACACTTCAACTCTGTAGCCTCCTGTCCTTGTATTCCTATGTGCCATAGGATCCTCCTCAACCATACTGCTTCACATGCTCCAACACATGCAACTTTGTACTCAGCTTAAGGAGAAGATAATGCTACAGTCGGTTGCTTCTTACTGATCCAAGAGAAAATCCTTGATCCTAAAGAAAAGCAATATCCAAAAACTGATTTTCTGGTATCAATATCTCCGTATCCGCATGCTTGCCTTCCAATGAGTTTGGCAAGGCCTATTAGAGAACCTGCTTACTACGCCAACAACATAAGAGATGTCTGGTCTGCTATTGCACAAGTAGATGGGACTTTCAACTAATTTCCTGTATCTTCCAATATCCACTAGAGGTGAAGTATCTTCAATAGATAATTTTGTGTTGACCTCCATAGGTGTAGAATTTCCTTGCAATCCTCCATGTCGAATGCCTTCAATATTTTCCTTGCATACTTTTGTTGAGAGATGAAAATCTTCTCTGGTTCCTGCCAAACTTCAAGACCTAAGCAATAATGCATTAAGCCCGTCTGTCATTTCAAATTCTGAACTCAGGGCATCTTTTGTTTGTTGAAGAAGATCATCTCATTTCCTGTAATCACAAGGTCATCTACATAGAGTACAAGCACAATTGTCTTCCCTCCTCTCTTTAGAACATACAAGTTAGCATCAAAAGCACATCTTTTGAAACCTAGGTCCAAGAGATACTTATCTATCCGCTGGTACCATGCTCTAGGTGCTTGTTTTAGCCCATATAATGCCTTCTTCAACTTACATACCTTGTTCTCTGAATGCAGAGCCTCAAACCCTGGTGGCTAAGACACATATACCTCCTCCTTGAGGTCTCCATTTAGGAATGCTGATTTGACATCCACGTGATAGACTGGCCAACGTTTATGTGCAGCCAGAGCTACTACTACTCGGATAGTAGTCATTCTTGCAGTCGGGGCAAATGATTCACAAAGGTCAATGCCTTCAACTTGTGAGTAGCCATGTGCAACAAGTCTTGCTTTATACTTTTCTAGGGTAACATCAGCCTTGTACTTTAGCTTCCAAAACCACTTGGCGCCAATGACTTTATGCTTAGGGGGTCGATCCACTAGCTCCCAAGTTCCATTATTCATGATATTGTTGTATTCTGTAGCTCCACGTGCATGGACCAATGAGTCCTTCAAAAATAATAGATGAAGTACTATCACGTAAGGGAGTTCCATTTCTATTTACATTTCAAGAAAAAAATGATGTTTCTACTTTTGTCGCATATAATAGCGAATGCATGCAGGCATTCTTTAGAGAGTACGAACAGAAACTTCAAAATCTTCGAAGTAAAAGACGGAGAAACAAAAGATATAGATGTAATCTTGATAATAATGAGATTACAAATATATCTTCTTTCACGGATTGGCTATGTAGTTGTTTCCAATGCGCTAACGCAAATAATGAAGAAATCTCAGATGAGCAAAGAGAGTTAATGATAGATTGTGAACGAAAGGTAATTTTATTTTAATAATATTTTGTTTTTTTCATATATGTATATCAGTTTCTCTTTACTAATTTAATTTCTTTTGCAGGCTCGAATCTAATATGTGGGCTTTTGGACAGCATATTAGAATCAAAGCCATTGATTCTTTACGTAAAACAAAGGATTCTAGTGTTGTTGCTTCTTTCATGCACCTATCACGTGCTAACTTAAAAAACATGAACCTTATAGATGGCGAACTTGGTTATGTGGGAACTATTGTTTTTATCTACGAAATATCATTTCATACATTCAAATAGGTAGAAAAAAGTTTATATTTTGTACGATAGAGTTTATTATTTTTAAGCACCTAATAATGTTTTTTTGTTTTTATATATTTTGATAGGTCATTTTGAAAGTTGACTGGTTTCGAGCCGAGTATAAAGGTAGTAATTCCACATTGAGAAAGGAATTATCTAGGTTTTGGGCAATTGATTCTTCCAAGGTAATGCAATCTACTAAAGAACCATATATTCTTCCTAAGCATATTGAACAAGCATTTTTTAATAAAAACCCAGATCCTCATCCTTGGTGGCAAGTCATTCATGTTCAACCTAGAGGTAGGTCATTATTTGAACAGTTTATTGTTAGAGAGATCGAAGAAAGTCCTCTTGATGATTCACCATCAGATACTAATACATCAACATCTGAAAGAGAAATTAGAATCATTATACATGATAATGATACTAATCTTTTTGATGAAGAGGATAATACTCTACATGCTGATTCTATTGATGATGAAGAGGAATAACCAGATATCAATATTAATCCATCAATAGATGATGTGATTCATGAGAACACGGATTTAAAAATAGAAGAAATAAATGAAATCAATAAGGATAATGAAGATGAGACTATATTGATGTCTTACCAAAATGATGGCAATAATGAAAACATATGAGCAGATTAGATAGCAAATTGTACTCTAGTTATCGATCAATAACTTGAATCATTTGAATGGATATCAGATAATAAATTCTTCTTTATTCAACTAGAATATCGATGAATCCTACTAGAGAGATGAAATCATGCTCTTTTAAGTTAGAATATGAAGCTCGAGGGTATGCCTAATTATTTTATATATAGCTTTATCTTCCATGAGCAAATTTTTATCATGTATGTATGCATATGTGTGTGTATTCATGTGTATTATATGTATACATGTGTTAGTATGCACATATATGTGTTTCATGTATATGTATGTGTGTGCATGTGTGTGATATATGTATATGTGTGTGTATGTGTGTGTATGTGTGTATGTGTGTGTATGTGTGTGTATGTGTGTATATGTGTGTATATGTGTGTATATGTGTCTATGTGTGTGTATGTATCTATGTGTGTGTATGTGTCTATGTGTGTATGTGTATGCATGTAAGCATGTAAGCATGTAAGCATGTATCTATGCATATGCATGTGCATTATGTATGCATATGTATGCATGTGTGTGTATGTGTGTGTATGCATGTAAGTATGTATGTATGCATATGCATATGCATTATGTATGCATATGCATGCATGTATGTGTATGTGTGTGTATGTCTCTCTATGTGTGTGTGTATGCATATATATGTGTGTATGTGTGTGTGTGTCTATGTGTGTGTGTGTCTATGTGTGTATGTGTATGCATGTAAGAATGTATGCATATGCATGTGCATTATGTATGCATGTGTGTGTATGCATGTAAGTATGTATGTATGCATATGCATATGCATTATGTATGCATATGTATGCATGTATGTGTGTGTATGTCTCTCTACATGTGTGTGTATGCATATGTATGCATGTATGTGTATGTGTGTGTATGTCTCTCTACGTGTGTGTGTGTATGTGTCTAAGTGTGTGTGTACGTGTGTGTGTGTGTGTCTATGTGTGTATGTGTATGTGTGTCTATGTGTGTGTCTATGTGTGTATATATGTGTGTATCTATATATATGTGTCTGTATGCATGTGTATGTCTATGTGTAAATGTGTCTGGATGTGTGTGTGTGTGTATGTGTCTATGTGTGTGTATGTGTTTATGTGTGTGTATGTGTCTATGTGTGTGTATGTGTGTATGTGTATGCATGTATGCATATGCATGTGCATTATGTATGCATATGCATGTGCATTATGTATGCATATGCATGTGCATTACGTATGCATATGTGTGTGTATGCATGTAAGTATGTATGTATGCATATGCATATGCATTATGTGTTTATGTGTCTATGTGTGTATGTGTATATGTGTGTGTGTATGCATGTGTATGTGTGTGTAAATCTGTGTATATGTGTGTGTATGTGTCTATGTGTGTACGTGTATGCATGTATATATGCATATGCATGTGCATTATGTATGCATATGTGTGTGTATCTGTGTGTATGCATGTAAGTATGTATGTATGCATATGCATACACATTATGCATGCATATGTATGCATATATGTGTATGTGTGTGTATGTCTCTCTATGTGTGTGTATGCATATATGTGTGTGTGTGTATGCATATATTTGTGTGTATGTGTGTATGTGTATGTGTGTGTATGCATGTAAGCATGTATGTATGCATATGCATGTGCATTATGTATGCATGTGTGTGTATGTGTGTGTACGCATGTAAGTATGTATGTATGCATGTATGTGTGTATGTCTCTCTACGTGTGTGTGTGTGTATGCATATATGTGTGTGTATGTGTCTATGTGTGTGTGTATGTGTGTTGTTTGCAAGGAACACATCACCTCCCCTACAACAGAGGAGAGAGAGAGAGAGAGAGAGAGAACCTACGTCGCCATAGCCATGTTCATAACAAGCAGACAAAGAATGCATGCATTCCAAGAAACAAAAGAACAAGAAAGCTAACTAACTAAGACATCAAGAAATACGTCATAAGCCATTCGATGGCGACGAAAATGAGAGAGATCTTTCATTAGAACAAATGCCATATTTATACAATAAGGTGGCCTTAAAGGCTCTTCACACTCAACCTTCTCCCAACCCTCCAAATGAACCTTAGTACAATCAATTACATAAATGAAGATGTGCCCCTAACACTGGCATGCATGGTGGACCATAAGCAATGTGTAATGCAAAGCATAGTGCCTGGAACTAAATCCAAGGTATGCAAATACACTACACACAACTTATAGCCTGCCCATGTATATGCACACAAAGAAAGTACAAGAACAGTTCATTTACATCATATCATGAAGCAATGTGTGTACATCTTACGGCTCATATACAACATGAATCATTAAGTAGAAAGGGCTCTAAATTTTCCACGCATGTATTCCATCTTAGCACCATCTAACAATTCTTCATTGTTGTGGGTCTCCCATTTAATCCCTCAAATATACTCAAATTTTTTTTATCATGAGAGCGTGAACTTGCAAAAGCGTGCTCACAAAAGGGCAAATAATTGCACAATGATAACATTGAAAATAGTAGGATCAAACCATGTGCGATGATAACCAAGAAAGAAAGAAGAAGAAGCTTGGAGCACAACACACAAGACTGAATGTATTACTAGAGAATGTACAAAGATAAGTAGCCCATTAGGGCAATAGGCGTATATACAAGCCGGGGGAAAAAAACCTCCTAAAGAGGGAAAAAAGTACCCCGGCGGTCCTAGTGTGTTCACACACATCACTACCTAAATATATCAACAAATCCCCCCTGGGAGTGATGCGATGAACAAGGAGCTGGCACTCATGTATAACGAAGTGCCAAGCTATGTGGAAATCACTCCACAAAAGGAAGTAAGCCCAAAGCTTTGCGAAAAGCTTCAAACTTCTCCCTAGGCAGAGCCTTCGCGAAAAGGTCTGCAATGTTCTCCTGCGTGGGCACATATGCCAAGCTGATCTCCCCAGCAGAGAACCTCTCCCTGACATAGTGATAATGCACCTCAATGTGCTTAGTGCGAACATGGAACATAGGGTTCCTCGCAACTGCCAATGCACTCTGACTGTCAGTGAAGATGGTGGTGGCAGAAGACTGGCCAACACCCAAATCATCCATAAGGCGTCTCAGCCACACACACTCAACAGTCGTTGTGAAAGCTTCCCTATACTCAGCCTCACAACTTGAAGTGGCCACAGTAGGCTGCTTGTTGCTCAACCAAGATATACATGAGCTACCAAGCATGAAGCAAAAACCACTGGTGGACACATGAGTGTCATAAAAACCAGCCCAATCTGAGTCACAAAAAGCATGCAAATCTGGTGGTAGTGATCCCCCCTTGGGATAAAACAACCCAAGTAGCCGAGTACCACTCAAGTAGCGAAAGATGCGCTTAACCGCCTTCCAATGCGTGACTCTTGGGCAATGCATAAACCTGCTCATCTGTGAGACAGCAAACTGAATATCTGGCCGAGTAATGCATAAGTAAATCAAGCATCCAACATCCTGCTGATAGAGAACAGCATCAAATGCATCTTCAGCATCATGAAGACTCAATCGTAAACCTGTCTCCATAGGAGTGGCAATTGGCTTACAGTCTTCAAGGCCAAAACGCTGCAATAATGTGTCAATATATTTCGTTTGACACAAAGCCATTCCACCATCAACTTGCATAAACTGAATGCCCAAATAGTGATGCAAATGCCCCAAATCAGACATCTCAAATGAGGCATGCAAATCAGCCTTGAAATCAGCAATATGCTTCTCAATAGGACCACTGAGCAGCATGTCATCAACATAGACAACAATTATCAGAAGCACATCATTAGCACGCTTAACATATAAGGTGCTTTCAGTTGGACTGTTCTCAAAACCATGTGCAACCGGATAGGCATGTATTTTCTCATACCAAGCACGTGGTGCTTGCTTTAAACCATATAATGCCTTCTTTAACCTGCACACCTGGTTTTCATGCCCTTTCTGCACAAAGCCACGGGGCTGAAAAACATACACTTCTTCATGCAAGTCACCATTCAGAAATGTTGTTTTAATGTCCAACTGATGTACATTCCAACCATGATGGGCTGCAAGTGCACAAATGCTCCGAACAGTAGTCATATGGCATGTAGGTGCAAAGGTCTCATCAAAATCAATGCCTCTTTCCTCTGCATAACCCTTTGCAACAAGCCTAGCCTTATACCTGTCCACTGTACCATCAGGTTTACGCTTCACCTTGTATCCCCACTTAGTGCCAATGGCCTTCTTGCCAGAAGGCAAGTCACATAAAGACCAAGTACCATTCTTCATTATAGCATCATATTCAGATTGCATAGTAGCCATCATTTTTCTGAATTCTGTGCTTCATCAAACAAAACATGCTCTTTCTCATCACAGAGACTAGATGCAGCCATAGCATAGCAATCTGATGCAAAAGAGGCACTATGAGAGCCTGAACGAGTACGATATGACAGAGGTGCATCTAATTTGCTGTCACGCAAAGTCTGCACCTGCCATTTTGGCATAGTTCTTGCCTGCTCAATATCAGCTCTCTCATCAATAAGTGCATCATGTACATCTGCATCAGAAATAGAATTATCTGCATCATCACATGAAACCTGCAAAGGCTGAGAAGTTGCCTCATTAGGACCAGCACTAGACTCTCCACCTGTAAAAAGAGGCATCAAAGTATCATACATGTCTTTGGAGCTGACAGATGTCTCCTTGGTACATGAAAGCAATGGCTGAATAGCATCTTCCACAAAAACAACATCACAGCTAACCAGAATGCGTTTAGTCTGTGGATGATACAGACGATAGCCTTTACTTTCAGAACTGTACCCAACAAAAATACATTTTACTGCCTTATCATCCAATTTTTTGCGATGTTGTTCAGGCACTAATGCATATGCCAAACAACCAAAAACACGCAGATGAGCAACAGATGGCTTGCGGTCATGCCAAGACTCATATGGAGTGATAGACTGCAGTGCTTTAGTGGGACACCTGTTAAGTACATATGCTGCACACATGACAACCTCAAGCTAGAAACTATGTGGTAAAGCCTGACTCTTGATCATACACCTCGCCATCTCCATGAGTGACCTGTTCATCCGTTCAGCAACTCCATTCTGTTGAGGTGTATACGGCACTGTACACTGGTGTTTTATCCCACGTTCAGTCAGAAATGCATTAAAATCAGAAGACATATATTCCCCCCCTCGATCAGAACGGAGGGTGCCCATTTTACATGCTGACAGATTTTCAGCCAAAACCAAAAACTGTTTAAAGCACATGAACACTTCGGACTTTACTTTGAGTGGATATACCCATACATGCCTGGAAAAATCATCAATGAAAGTCACGAAGTAAAGGTAATTTCCAAAAGAGGGTGTCTGCATAGGACCACAAACAAAACTATGTACAAGCTGCAATTTCTATGTAGCCCGAACTGAACCGTCTTTTGGAAAGGAGGAACGCCTTCACAAACATGTTTTTCAGGTGCCTCAAGCTTGGGCAAAGTAGACACCATATCAGATTTCTGCAGGCGTAACAAACTAGCAAAATTCAGATGACCAAAGCGTGCATGCCAAAGCTTTGCATCTGACATAGCCTGAGAATCATGAACTTCACATGCCGAAACATTCACAGATCTTTCATAGTCTATGAGCTTATACAGCCCATGACATAAAATGCCAGAAGCAATAATAACATTGCCATTTGACAGATCATGAAGGGTACATCTGTCATCAATAAATTTCACAACCAAGCCAATCTTGGCTTTTACCATCAAAGATCACACATATACCTCATCTAACTTGGAAGTTAGGGTTCCATAAATGTCTAGGCTCTTACAATGGCTTCTCCTACTTAGAGCACCATGGATCATTTGTGGTCACTTGAGGGTGGAGTATTGAGTATATCTAACATCCCCCCTCAATGTCCACCCTACGATGAACTACCTCCTTGGTCCAATGCTAAGCTTTGGATAGTGTTGATGAAGTTTCTCTCTCCCATGAGCCTTGGTGAAGATGTCTGCTCCATTTTCTTAAGCTTGACAATAGCTTATCTCCACAACCCCATCCTCAATCAACTCACACACAGTGATACTGAATTTCTATGTGTTTGGTACATGCATGGAAAACAAGATTCTTGGCAATGACCATGCCATAGGATCCTCCTCAACCATACTGCTTCACATGCTACAATACATGATGCTTTGTACTCATCTTCAATAGAAGATAATGCTACAGTCGGTTGCTTCTTATTGATCTAAGAGAAAATCCCTCATCCTAAAGAAAAGCAAAATCCAAAAACTGATTTTCTGGTATCAATATCTCATGCCCAATTTGAGTCATAGTATCCAACCAGAGACGATTCTTCTTCATAACGAATACCATAATCAATGGTTCCTTTCACATTCCGGACTATCAACATGCATGTTGAGTTCGGCTAGGCTTATTAGGGAACTTGCTTACTACTCCAACAACATAAGAGATATCTAGTTTGCTATCACACAAGTAGATGAGACTTCCAACTAATTTCGTGTATCTTCCAATATCCACTAGAGGTGAAGTATCTTCAATAGATAATTTTGTGTTAAACTCCACAAGTGTAGAAATTTCCTTGCAATCCTCCATGTCGAATGCCTTCAATATCTATCTTGCGCAGTTTTGTTGAGAGATGAAAATCTTCCCTAGTTCCTACCAAACTTCAAGGCGTAAGAAATAATGCATTAAGACCAAGTCTGTCATTTCAAAATCTGAATTCAAAACATCTTTCATTTGTTGAAGAAGAGTATCATCATTTGCTATAATCACAAGGTCATCTGCATAGAGTAAAAGCACAATTGTCTTTTCTCCTCTCTTTAGAACATACAACTTAGCATCGGAAGCACATCTTTTGAAACTTAGATCCAAGAGATACTTATCTATCTGTTTGTACCATGCTCTAGGGGCTTGTTTCAACCCATATAATATCTTCTTCAACTTACATACCTTGTTGTCAGAATGGGGAGCCTCAAACCCTGGTGGTTGAGATACATATACCTCCTCTTTGAGGTCTTCATTCAAGAATGCTAGTTTGACATCCATGTGATAGATTGGTCGTTGCTTATGTGCAACCATAGCTAGTACTACTCGGATAGTAGCCATCCTTGCAATCAGGGCAAATGATTCACAAAAGTCAATGTCTTCAACTTGAGTAGCCTTATGAAACAACTCTTGCTTTGTACTTTTCTAGAGTACCATTAGCCTTTTGCTTTATCTTCTTGAACCATTTGGGGCCAATGACTTTATGCTTGCGGGGTGGATCCACTAGCTCCCACGTTCCATCTTCATGATATTGTTGTATTCTCTTTGCATGGAAGCCCTCCAATTTGGATCATGGAGTGCCTCTTCCGCATTCGTTGGTTCCTTTGCTTGTTCTTGAATGAGATCAGCCATCAAGGCTGTGTTTACAATATGGGCCCTTGCCCATCTCTATTCCTCTATTCTCTGTGATTGCCTCAGTCCATCTATAACATGTTCTAGCGACTATGGTATGGGTTTTACTAAATCATAGAGCTGCCTCACCCAACGTGGCAATGAAAATTCGAATATTGGTCTCTCTCTCTCACTCACTCAACACCCCACTAACTAAACGATTCAGTCTTGCACTTTCAGATGAAGTACACCAAATGAACATCGATTATTTGCCTTGAACATAAATTTCTTAGTTTTTTTGCGAATATATTAATAATTTGATGTAACACTTTTTTCTTTATTTTGATTCATACTTTGATATATTCTATCATTTAAATAGTTCCAGTCCCTTGCAACATAAGAAAAATAAATGTAAGAGGGGTATTGGAAGAAAACAAGAAAAATTAGTAAAACAAAATGTTGTTTAAAACACTCAACTCAAGAAATGAAAGAAGGCATCTGAAAAATGTGCCCTTCTAGATTGAAATTAGAAAATATCAACAAAATGTGTCTTATGAATTTTTAACATGGGCATTAAGCATTATCCTGAAACATGTTATTCACAATCAATGTTTCTTTTATGAGAGCTAATTAAAGCATAGAGTTTTTAAGAATTTTCATCAAATAGTCTTTGCAAGGATATGAAGAATTATCTATCATGTGGTTTCAAGGATCGTTGATACTATTTTTGTTGACAAGTTTTCATGCTAGAAATATGAATAGCCTATTAGGTAACAATGCAAGTAACAACAACAATTCGCCAAAAAATGATTCCCACACTAAGTAGCAAAACCATATATGCAATTCACCTCCTCTTCCTTGATAGAAGAAGCAATCTATTTCAGCATAGCTTGGAAGATTGTGGGATTCCCCATCACATAATGTACGTAGAAATAGTGAGAATGTTGCAAAAATTTCTCAAATTTTGCAAAGAGTCAAACTATAATATTTTGAGGCATCAAAAAGAGTAAGCAAGAAGTTTTCTTTTATTTCAATCAAATATAATTGATACAAGAGTATAGAGAAAAGTAACATATACAGATATATTAACAATTTGTGGTATCTCATATTATGTAGGTAGAAATGTGTCTTCATAAATCTTAGAAGTAAGCAAGAAGGCACTTTCATAAGTAGGGGGCTTATAAGTGGAGTATAGAAACCAAATAAATGAACTAAGAATTAAAATTCCTCATATAATATGATGCATATTCACATGCATATTATTTTCACACTCATAACATGTTCCTACATGTGTGAGTTTCGTTGGCCAATGAGATCACACATGAAAATGGTTGTCACTTTAAAGGTTTTCATCGAGATGATTAAGCAGAAACTTGCTATTCAAAACCATTGTTTGAGACTTTAGGATATAAAGTTCTCTATTCATCCTTATTTTTGTGAAACCATTGGAGCTTTCCAACTCATCATTCACCCTCAAGATTCAGCCTTCTTGTGAAGAGATGATGGGATGTATGCAAAGATGAGTGGGTGTCTACAAAAACTTGCTCTACAACAGCCAATGTGACTCAAGGGATGTCTATTGTACTTCTTTAGCTACCCAAATATGCACAAAGAACCATCAAGTACTTTGGAACATCATTGTCAAATGTTTGCATCAAAATAGATAGCTTCCACTTGCAAGGATTGAAGAAACCTTCTATTTTGGGAAGAAAAGGTCACACAAATATGCTCAGATCTCACAACCTCGTATGAGTTGACAAGAGAGATTTTTCACACATCTAATTGAAGTGTGTAACTAACTAATTCAAGTTATTTGATGAATTTAGGTGAACCATACATTGATAAATAAATTGAACAAGTCACGAGGTCACCCCGACTTTTTAGGAACAAGATGAGTTACAAACACAGTCAGCTTCAATCATTCATATCTTGAGATCGAGTGATCCAATGAGATGAAACTTGATACGTAGATGCTTGACACTTCGATTTAACTGATCCAAGTGAAAGTATAGCAATTGGATACTCACATATAGAGAAATAGACAAAACAAATTCATCGTGTACATGAATGTACTACAGTTGCACACAAAGAATGACTTACTCAAGGTAATGAATAAAAAATGTGTATGATATTGAACATATGATACAAGGGAGGTGTGCAAGACTTCTGTCACTTGTAGTGAGCACAATGTAGGCTCAAGTCTTAATGCAAAGATCTCAAAAAAAGCTTTAGATATCTTGTGACTTGAAGAGGATGTATTTATGCATAAACTTGAATTCAAACTAATTGATTCTTCACCTAAAAGTGATCATAGATTTTGGGATGATATAACTTTGGTTCCAACTAACAAGGTTCATGGAGTTAGCTTCCTATCATCACGAGATTCCTTGCCACTTTTAGCTATTACAAATGAACAAGGTGAATACACAAGATTTACTCTTAGAGGTTTTACAAGCATGTGTTATCATGAACATGTTTAAATGGGATGACTTCTGAGAGTACTCCATAATCCAAATGTCAAACTTTTAGACTTGCTATTTGCACCAACAATTCCCCCTCAAGCCTAAGAATCTTGAGTCTTGCAATCCAATCATTGATTTGAACCTGTTTAGCTTTACTCCATCCAATGTCTTTGTCATCATATATGCACATTGTTGATGTGTTGACACATATGATATCTGAATCTCTTTGCTTGTAATCTTCTCCCTGGCATAATGATAATGTACTTCTGTATGTTTGGTCTTGGCATGATAAATTGGGTTAGCAACAAGATGTAATGAACTGATGTTATCCCCAACAATATGTGGAGTGGAAGACCTAAGACCTAAATCAAAGTATAGGGTCTTAATCCACATTGCTTCTTGAGTAGCATTTGCAAGTCCTCTATATTCAACCTCATTTGATGAAGAGTGGACTTGGGGGTTGCTTCTTTGAGGACCTTGAAACTGCAAATGTAAGGTATCCAAATGTGCTTCTTCTGTCATTTATAGAGCATGCACAATTTGCATCATCTAAGAGTTTGAAGTCTATATCGAATGTGTAAGGATAGTATGAACCTTCATTGATATTATCCTTCAAATATTTGAGGATTCTCTTGGCTTCTTCCATGTGAGGTTTCCTTGGAGTTGCATGAATTGGCTTAAGACACTAACTCCATAGCAAATGTCCACTATAGTTAGAGTTGCATAGTTCAAACTACCAACTAGACTCTGGTAACTAGTTACCTCTTCAATTTGCTCACCTTCATGAGCACTCAATTTCAAGTTCATCTCCATACGAGTACCTACAACCTTTGATTTTTTCCATTTTGAATTTGACAAGCATGTCTTTGATATACTTCCTTTGAGTTAGATGCATACCTCTTTCTGTATATACTACTTCCAAACCTAGGAAGTATGTGAGTAGACTTAGATCACTGATTTTGAACTCCTCTTTCATCAATACCTTGTTTTTGTGCATACCCTTTGGCCACTAGAATCACTTTGTACCTGTTGATAGATCCATCAGAGTTTTTGTTTATCTTATATATCCACTTTGAGCCTATGACTTTACAGATGGAGTCTTGGGCACCAATTCCCAAGTTTGATTTGCTTGTAGAGCATCTATCTCTTCCTCCATAGCATTCATCCATTTAGGCATCTTCTTTCCTTCTTTGTATGATGAAGATTCTTCATAATTTGAATCCTATGCTAGATATATTAAATGTTTAGTAACCAATGAAGTATCATATCTTTTTGGTTTTCTCCTTTCTCTAGTTGACCTTCTGATGGTTTGTTGAGAGGATTCTACCACATCTCTCAATTCTTGCACTTTGGCTTTGCCTTTAGAGTTCCAAAAATTGATTTTTCTCCTTGGAGACTTTTGACCATCTTTTGAATTACTTGATGCTTCAAATTTGTGCTCATTCCTCTTAGATAGAGTTGGAAATTCCTTCTCTAGATCATAAGGTAATTTGATTTTCCTGCAATCTTCTTCAAACCATGATTTGTTTTCATCAAATACATCTCCACGTACAATAAATTCTTTGTTGCTTGGATTATACAGACTATAACCTTTCTAATTAAGATCATATCCAATGAAGATGTATTTCTCCACCTTGGGGTTCAACTTACCTCTAATATTAAAGGTATATGTGCATACGTTATGCACCTAATAATCCTACAACGATCAAGACTAGGTCTCCTTCCATTTTAAGCCTCATATGGTGTCATGCCATCCAAATCTTTTGATGGAAGTCTACTGATCAAATATGTATTGTTGATACTACCTCTACCCACAAGTAGTTGGGGAGTTTCTTTTCATTGGGCATTGATCTTGCAACCTCCACAATTGTTCTATTCCTTCTCTCTACTACTCCATTTTGCTCAGGAGTATATCTAGTAGTAATGTCTCTTTTGATTCCTTTCTCTTGGAGATAAGAGTCATATTCATGGGAGAAATATTCACCCCCTCCACTTGACCTTAGTCTCTTTATGGTTTTACCTGTTTGGTTCTCCACAAGAGCTAGATATCTTTTGAAACATGAAAACACTTCATCCTTATGCTTCATGAAGTGTTCTATAGTCCATCTATTACAATCATCTATGAATGACACATAATACCTCGATCTAGAAATTGAAGGCTCCTTGATTGGTCCCCATGCATCCGTGTGGACCAACTCCAATAAGTCTTCATGTATGTAGCCTTTCTTGCTGAAGGGTTGCTTGTGTGACTTATCAAATTGACAAGAACCACATTTATAAATCATACATTGTTTGGATATATTTGGCAGACAAAGTACAATCTGATCCTTATTGATTTGTTTGAGAGCTCTTTCACCTATGTGAGTTAATATCTTGTGCCAAATCTCTAATTCTGATAGAGCTTGTGTGCGATAGTTAAACAATGCAATGTTTTTGGTGTCTTGAAGTTAAAAGGTGAACAATATACCCGACTTTTCTCCTGTTTATATCTTCTTTAATCCTTGATGTGGATCTTCAACAAATGCTCCATGCTTGGCAAATCTAACCTGCAATCCCTTCTCAACTTCTCAATCGGATGTCTTGTGTCATCTCTAGTTTAGACTTCATGCCTATTCCTTGGGTCTTCCGAATCTGAGAGTAGAGCTACATTGCCTCCCACATGATTTGAGCATCCCGAGTCTATATAAAATACATGTTCATTTGCTTTACCTTCCTTCATAGTCATATTCATGAGAAGAAGTGAGTCTTCTTGAGCTTGATCATCTGTATAGTTGTTGTAGTATCTCCTTCCTTTGTATCCACCCTAGTAATTGCTATTGTTGTATGAATTGTTATTGTATTCATAAACCCAGCAGCTCCCTCTCAAAGAGAGCATTTTCATATTCATCGTTATCATTATTGTTACACACTCTTGGGATGCATCTTACTCAAGGATACACTGACATTGAATTTTCAGTACAACTCCCTGTTGTTTCTTGTGCCTTTGCAGCTTGCTCTTTTTCTTTTGTTGGCTGTCTGCATCAGTCCAGGAGCCATTTAGGTTTGTGCAATACCAATAAAGCTAAAATTAAAGCAGAATTCTAGCTTATTCTCTTCTTAGATACGGAAATTGACAACATTATACTTGTGTTGCCTTACGTGCAATTGAACAATTCATTTCTCTGACAGTTTTAGCATCCCATCTCTACATCAAGCTTTCCCAGGGCTAAGGAGATCATCACCCCTGCTTTGAACCTACTCTTCCACCTTAACATATGATTTTCCCATATCTTCTCTCTCCAAAACCTATTCACAATATCATGAAATAGAGAGAATAAAAAATACCAAAAATAAGTTCCTAAAAATCTCTTCCTTCATGTGATCTCTACCAATAAAGAGAAAACAATATTATTCCTAAAGAGATGAATGTGTAAATAAACTAACCCTTGTATAGTGAATAAGTTTCAATTGTGCTTAATGTAGAATTTAATTGGTTTACCTACAAATAATTTACACAAAAGCAAGCTAATGAAATCGAGCATTCTAATCAAAAAGAAAAAAACGAGGTCAGATTCTAGATAAAAATCGAAATTCTTGTAAACTTTCTGCTTCCATATTTTTCCAGCTCTACGTCAAACTACATTCCAGGAAACAGGAAAAAAGAAAAAAAGGAAGCTTGTTTAAAACTAAGTTGCCTAGATACGCCCGGGATACACTAGGCCTCCTCCAAAATAACTGCCAGCCTAATTAAGAATATTGACAGGGAATTTTCCACTGAAATTTGCCTAATCTGGATGAATTCCAATATAACAGAATTATGCGCTTCAAAAAGTGCACGTGGAAAGAACCTCATTATAGATGCATTTAAAATAAATTGGCGCACATTCTGATGACAACTGCATCAGTCCAGTGGCATAGAGAACATGCACGTAAGCCAGTGGCTTTGGCACTAGATTGTGACATAAACCTGCCGCAGACGATGTGAATTATTGCCTTCGGGCATCTGAAACATAGATGGGAACACAAAAAATCAGCAATCGTATCTCTACACCATGTCAGCCTTTTGAGAAATTATACAATCACGCTCAATCTTAAGATCAAAATATGAAGACTTCTTGACTAGCCAATATCATGAGATGCAACCTCCAATAAGCAGCAGTCCTAATTTGAATGTCATTATCTATGTTTATTGATGCAAATGTACTGAAGCAGCATCTGAATCTCATTGGTAATCTGCATAGATCCTTCTTGCTGCAGGGGGGCGCCACTTCTTTGTGTGGTACACTGATTCACCCACTTTCCAACCTGGAACATTGGCCATAATTCTGGCTTCTTCTTCTAAATACTTCTGTTTCTCCCGGACAAACCTGAGAAAGCATCAACAGTGATAAGATGTTTCAAAAAAACAAAAGATTTCTTGTAAGTTATCTCCTCTAGTAATTGGAAGGCCTTACCTTGCATCCTCCTCAGCCTGAATGAAAGGAAGTATGGCCTTCCGTGCTTCAAACTTTTCCTGTTTATAGGCTCTTCAAAAAAAAAGCAGGGGAGAATCAGCAACGCTGCAATGTCAGAAAAATATATCAAGGGGATTTGAAAATATGGGGAACTACTGTGTAATCAGAAGAGACTAGATCAGAAATTTGCATAAAGCTGAAAATAAAATAATTTACAGGAACTTTAAACAAACTGCCAACAAGTCAAACCAACAGGCATATGCAGGAGAAAGCAACTGTGAAAATCGTATTGAGACAAGATGATCCTACACGCTAAAATAAGATGATCCTACACACAAAAAATTGTTTCCTTAAATTTGTAGCTCAACAATGGAAACTCGATGTCCACATACTCTTCCATTATATACATTAAATGAGCCAGTCAAACATGTCCTCATCTATACAATTTTTAAATTGGCTCTTATGTACTCCCAAAAATAAAAACTATCAAAGAGTGATTATATTATCACTGGTCAGCCCAAGATACATGTTGTAGAAATACTGGGATTAAATTTAAGGAACTTAACGAAATTATATTTTCAATGATTCGGGCTTTCTGATTTTATAATTTTTACAGGAGAATCATGCTTTCTCATATGTGAACTGTACCACAAACACACAAATTTACAGACATATGTTACAACTATGATAGAATTATGGAATATCATACAGGATTTTATGTTTTTCTTGAGAAATAAGTGCTGAGAAAACAGATTTTAAATTCATAGAAACACATAATTCAGAGTTTCATGCTTGATTATACATGTGTAAATAACAGATTTGAAAGCAAGTTTATAATCAGCCAAAAACAAATGCTCCCAGATTAAAGTACAATCAGCACAACATATGTTATGCATACATTGTCAAACACCTGAAAAGCTTATCATGTGTATAGAAACAAATATATGCAAAGATTTCAAGATTTTTTATCCTTTCCATGTTCAATTTGTTGACTAAACCTGGGCAACTATGTTTTAACATAAAATTAGACTTTTCTTATCTAGAAAATCTAAGAGAAACTTCCTCTAAAATTGGCACTATGTTAGCTTTGTTCTTTTATAACACATTCGAACCTGCTTTTTTACTAGAAAACTAAATTTAGGACCTAATACAAATAGAATCAATTGGGCACCTTGTACTATGAATGTGTATGTGCCATGAACATTACATTGATGATTTCCGTTTTTATCTATCTTCTTCAAAATTGTAAGCTTCCCCCAGTAGAATTATCTTGGAGTGGAGGGAGCCTTTTTGTATCCTATTGACTTTGTTTCAAGTTCTACAAATTAGCCTCAACAAATCATTATCCAAGGTCCATAAGAGCTCTTGTTCCTCCATCTTCAGGATTAAGGAAGACTTCATTTAGAGAGCCTTTGCTATTCTTTTTCAACATAAATAGTGGCTACCAAATTTTCCCCTTAAGCTGCACTTTTTTGCTTCACTTTTGAGGTTAATCTTCTTAAGTCTATCCGCCTCTTGTTCGAATCCATCTGCCAGATCAAACTCATCTAGCTGGTCGTACTGGTCAAACCTGGGATTTGTTGGTCAAAGAGGGATAAGATACTGCTCTAGCCAAGGTTAATGAACTTTGTTTCACATACTTGATGTCAAGTCATAAGACTTCCCTATTTCTTCTCTCTTTTACCCCTTCATACACAATTCTCCAACTTGTTCGAGTCAAGTGAAGCTTTTAGCTTTTAATTCCACCTTGGTTCTCAGGCATGGTAAAGCCTAGGGATCATTTTAATACTTTGTCACTTAAGAGGATAAACTAAACGCAAGTAAAATCGTTTATGAAACTACACAATGAGGAATTTGTTGGTCGCCAAAGACTCACGAGATTTTGTCGGCGGAGATGATAAAACGTTTGGCAATATTTGACCAAGAAACTAAAGAAGACAGAATGAAAATATTGCTCGCCCTCAACCTTGCATGATGCCGACTACAAATTACAGTCCAACATAGCTGCACCGGTTCGCGAACTGTTTAAAACGGTGCCATTTATAGTGCGGTGTGTTCGGTACAAACCCTTTGAAACAGTACTCTTGAGCTGAACCTGAAAAAGATATTCCACCCAAAACTCTCTTCTTCTCACATTTTATGCTTGCGAATTTGAGGCTGCTTTTCAAAAGTGTTCTTGGCTTGAGACTTGAGTGCGAGGTCTTGAAGGGTGAAGATTCAACCTTCCTCTGATGCCCTCTTGCTACATAGACTATAGTACACCCACCTTTAGCCTCTTGAGTCTTGACCCGCTTGCTCCATGCTGCACACACCCTTGAGGCTTGCTCCCTTGCTCCACACACCCTCTTGCTCCCTTGCTCCATAGAGCACACACCCTGCTCCCTTGCTCCACTCACCCTTGCTCTTTGCTACTTGCTCATATATCAGTATATGCAATGTGTCGTATGCATTATGCCTATGTCAAATTGTTTTTCTTGACTAGTCTTTTCATATGAATAATAGAATTTGTAAAAAGTCTTCATCTACATCTCAAAGCTGAATATAAGGCTAAGATTGACCTCCATCTTCCATGAAGGTTTAACTCTTGTACACGTAGCCAAATTCTCTATGTACTCTAGATTATCATGCTCTGATACCAAATGTTAGTTTTTAGACCCACGATTAATATAAAGACAAAGACACAATAGAGAGAAGATGAAAAATAGACAAAACATGAGAGAGAGAAAAGGAGCTATGCTCCATATATATTCATTACATTACAAATTGAAGTACATGAAGTTGCAAGATCCACAAGGAGCATGGCCCCTTCATTGTCTCTCATGTCTTATCTATTTTCCATCTCATCTCTATTTTCTCTTTATCTCTATATTAATTGTGGGTATGATAATCAACATTTGCTTCATTAATGAAAAGCGGCTTTCGCTTCATTAATGAAAAGCGGCTTTTGCTTCATTAGCGAAAAGCGGCTTTTGCTTCATTAACAAAAAGCGGCCTTTGCTTCCTTAGTGAAAAGCAACTTTTGCTTCCTTGGGGAAAAGAAGCTTTTGTGTCATTAGTGAAAATGTGTTTGAAAGTGTAATAAGCCCAAACAATAATCATAGGTTAATCGAGATCTTTCCGACACTTGAACC
Organism: Ceratopteris richardii; assembly: GCA_020310875.1. NCBI lineage: Eukaryota > Viridiplantae > Streptophyta > Polypodiopsida > Polypodiales > Pteridaceae > Ceratopteris > Ceratopteris richardii. Next base: position 124,072,823 of record CM035414.1, read on the forward strand.
TTAGCACATAACACACCTTGACTTAATCAAAAGAGATGAATGAGAATAGAGTAGAAAGAAGACGATTATAAAAATGGAACAACTTAATAATGCGACATACTAATTAAATGCAAAATCTCAATATACAATGTGTGTAATGATACAAAACTGAATTTCGGCAAAATCTAAAAGGTTACAAAATGTAATGAGAGTGTCTAAGAGGTACCATGTGAGTGAATATATGCAATATGAAGTAAAAGAACTTGGTACAGCAGCAACATGCTAAGAAACACTAAAGTTGGACATCAACGCTCACAAAATCAGCATGCACACCAAGATGTATGAAGAAGCAACTTGAAAAGCAAAAATTAAGGTTTTACTTTTTGGTGCTTGATGGTGCAATGTTATAGATCATTAGAAAGCTCTTAGAGAGTTTTATCCAATGAGCCAATAATAATTTTCTAGTATCTTTGACCAAAATTTTGACTAAGTCCCAAAATTAGGGTTGCTGGATTTTTGTCAATTTTAGGTCATTCTGGCATTGTTTTCTAAACAAAGTAGCTTTTACTTCATTAGCGAAAAACGGCTTTTGCTTCATTAGCAAAAAGCGACTTCTGCATCATTAGCGAGAAGTGGCTTTTGCTTCATTAGTGAAAAGTGGCTTCAACTCTGAACCCATCTCTTCTTTTGCCCAATTTATAGTCAGCTTTTGCTCAATTCTTGACTTTCTCCACTCTATTTTATTTCTCGTCTATTATTGAATTTCCAATTCTACATACTTGTAAATTTCCACATAGAAGTACTTTCTTTGCCATCTAAGTTTGTGTGCACATTAAAAATTACTTTCAGCTTCTAATTTGCATGAATCTCTATTTTAGGACACCAATCATCTAAATTTAAGGGTAATTCTTATGTATTGCACATACATAATTCTCAATAGCCATATATTTGATATCCAATACCTTTGTTTTTTCCTACCTGACCACCAAGTTGAACATGGCGACTCCCATATACATGGATGAGTGACAAAACTCCAAGGAGCACTAGACGGTTGACTAGTAGATTGAACATCACTTCTTACGTATACAAGGAACCAATGCTCTCTAATCTACGAAATCATCTACAAATAATTCTCCACCATTTGCAAACCCGAAAAAAAAAAATAAAATAAAATAAAATAAAATTAAAAAAAAAAAAAAAAAAATATATATATATATATATATATATATATATATATATATATATATATATATATATATATATATATATATATATATATATATATATATATATATATATATATATATGTGTATATATATATATATATATATGTATGTATGTATGTATATATATATATATATATATATATGTATGTATGTATATATATATATATATATATACACTATTTGTTGTTGCTATATTTGCCAAATCTAATGTGGTTACTGACAAGATTTGATGTGACTCTTCCTTGAGTTGACTTCCCTTCAATCTTATACTCGGCATCTTCCTCAAGATTTATAATCTTTTGCATCTTGTTGAATCATAAAACTCAGCTTCATCTACATCTTCCATAAAGATTTTGCTCTTCTTCATGAAGCCCAATTTTCTATGTGCACCATATATACCTTCATAAGGTCAAAGTTATCCAAACTTACGAACCCATGGTAGAAAACACAAACATAGACACATAAGAAAAAACAACAACAAAAACAAAAGACTACACAAAAAATAAGATCAATATAAGACATGAAAAATACAAACAAGTAAAAAACGAATCCAAAATGAATCAAATTAAAAAGGAATAATCATACTAAAATAATAATAATAATAATAATAATAATAATAATAATAAATTACCCATATATATATAAAAATGCTAATTTTAAACAAAAACAAAAGTGCATCTTCAACTTGTTGAAATATTTCGGTAGTGATGCGTGCGAACACACTTAGGACCATTGGGCACTTTTCCTCCTCTTAGGGAGATTTTTTTCCACCAGCTTGTATATACATACCTATAACCCTTATCTTTGTACATTCACTTGGTAATACATTCAATATTGTGTGTTGTGCTCCACGCTTTTTCTTATTCCTTGTGTTGTTTGCGTGCTTCCGCATACCTCAAACTCCAACAATTGTTGTCAGAGCAGATTGCCGCTTCATCTAGGGCATCATCGACACCCCTTCGGTCAGAGTCTCAAAATATCACGAAATTCGTGAGAATACCGGAGGCATTATATGATGCGTCATGTCTTGGTCACAAAAGGACTATGGAATATTGTGCAAGGTATTGAAAAAAGACTTACTACACCTGCAAATACAATTATTTAAGGTTATGCAAAAGGCAATGAAGATGATGACCTTCAAGTTCCCGTTCGTGCTACGGTTCTCATTGCACCTACTATAAAGCAACTTCGTTGGGATGGCAGAGATGCTCAGGCACATGCATTGATAGCTTTGCCTGTCAAACATGCTATTATCCCTCATATTCACTCTTGCAAAACCGCAAAGGATGCTTAGGATACGCTTGCCACTTTGTACCAGGCAAGAAATGAGGCTGGTGTTGCTTACCTCTGAAAACAGTTGGAGAGTGAACATATGAATGAAGGAGATTCTTTGGATAATTTTTTGACAAAGATCAAAGATTTGAAGGAACAATTGATTTCTATTGATAAAGTCTTGCTAGACAATATTCTAATTGGTCTTCCAGATTCATATCAAAGTTTTGCTTCTACTCTTCGGTTGATGATGAAAGGCAATCCAAATGCCTTGACATTCGAGGAGTTAGTCTCTGTTTTGTTGCAAGAAGATCAGTCCAAGTAGGATAGGTCCATTATGCATGTAATCATAGTTTTTCCATACGTGAACCATACAGCAAACGCATACGGGTATGAAAGTATGAAAAAAGTATGGAATTTCATTTAAAATATCATACGCGATATCATACTTCTGGCAAGAAAGTACTAAAAATCTGAAAGTTATATATATATATATATAACATATATATAATATGTATGTATGTATGTATCTAGTGTATATATATATGTATGTATATGTGTGTGCCTATATATACATACAAACACTATTCAACATGCGTTCAGGCCTAAAATGAAGACCAAAATTTTTCAATGACAATGGCCAAGAAGTATGGAGTACGGAATGAACCATACGTCAAACATACGCATACGTTTTCATACGTACGGAAAATTTTCCATACGCGTATGAAAATAACTATGCATGTAATAGATCAAGCTTTCTTAGCTAGTCAGAAGGGAAAAGGTAAATTGAGCTCATCTACTAGTAAGCAAATATCTGTTAATTCTACATAGTCGAAAAAAGAAGACAAAGACGAGGAGAAATAAGAAATGCAAAAACTTTTTTGCAAATACTGTACAAGAAAACACAGAGTTATCCAAAACTGGCTGCAAAAGAGGCAAAGAAAAAATCGTTGTTGTAGAGGCCTCTACACCCAAAATAGAGTCCGCTAAACTTGTGCAAAATGAAGAATGGGCATTTATTATTGTTTGCAGTTATGACCCATCTTCTCATGAAGAGTGTATGTTTGCAGTAGACTCAGATGTTTGGTACTTTGATAGTGGGGCAACCAAACATATTATCTCGCAAGCGGCATAGTACAAAAAAATCCCAATTTTTTCATAAAATGAAAACCTTTTAAATCTCAAAACGATTTATTCGCAATTTTTATTTTTGATTTTTTTCTCTATTTGAGATATTATCAAGCATTTTATCCATATTGCATGCATTATATATAAAGTATATAATATATATGTAAATACTAGAATGTTTTATATGTGAATATACAAAAATTTTGAGAAAAAACAAAAATTCCAAAAAAATAAAAATCATGAATTTTATTTTTTATCCCTACGATTAAAATGATTAAATCGTTTAAACCACAATTTTTAATCGCGACTTAAATCTCTCTTTTTGAACTATGCTTGTAACACAGTTTCTTCAGTTCACTTGAGCCTTCCCCTATAGGGAATAGGGTCACATGCGCTAACAACTCCTCTTATCTAGTAATGGGAGTTGGTAAGACCATTTTGACTATTGCCGATGGTAGTTCTTTCACATTGTCAGATGCTTTGTTTGTGTCAAGGATCAAGAAAAATCTGTTATCAGTTTCAACATTAGCCAAGATCAGCTTGGTTGTGAAATTTGTTACTGACAGATATGTATAGTTCATGATTTGTCAAATGGCGATGTTCTTATTGCTTCTTCCATTTTATGTCATTGGCTCTATAAGCTCATAGATAATGCAAAATTTGTGAATGATTCAGCATGTGAAGTTCAAGATTCTCTCGCTATGTCAGACGCAAAGCTTTGGCATGCACGCTTTGGTCATCCGAATTATGCTTATGTGCTATGCCTGCACAAATTTGAAATGGTGTCCTCTTTGCCCAAACTTGAGGCACCTTGTAAACATGTTTATGAAGGTTGTATTTTGGGCAAATGTAGCGTTCCTCCTTCCCAAAAGTATCTAAAAGCAAAGTTCTAAGTGTTTATGTGCTTCAAACAGTTTCTGGTTTTGGCTTGAAATATGTCAGCATGTAAAATGGGCACCCTCCATTCTCATCGAGGAGGGGAATACATGTCTATTGATTTTAATGCATTTATGGTTGAACGTGGAATAAAACATCGGTGTACAGTACCATATAGATCTCAATAGAATGGAGTCACTCATGAATAGTAGGTAAAATGGCTTTAGAACAATTGTTTGACCATTTGGAAACATCCGTGAGAGATGTATTACAAGATGCAGCTATGAATCTCAGTTTGATGGGGTTCTTACGGAATTTCCAAACTATATATAAAATGGATAAAACAACCCAAATAGCCGAGTACCACTCAAGTAGCGAAAGATGCGCTTAACCGCCTTCCAATGCGTGACTCCTGGGCAATGCATAAACCTACTCATCTATGAGATAGCAAACTGAATATCTGGCCAAGTAATGCATAAGTAAATCAAGCATCCAACAGCCTGTTGATAGAGAACAGCATCAAATGCATCTTCAGCATCATGAAGACTCAATCGTAAACCTGTCTCCATAGGAGTGGCAATAGGCTTACAGTCTTCAAGGCCAAAACGCTACAATAATGTGTCAACATATTTCATTTGACACAAAGCCATTCCACCATCAACTTGCATAAACTGAATGCCCAAATAGTGATGCAAATGCCCCAAATCAGACATCTCAAATGAGGCATGCAAATCAGCCTTGAAATCAGCAATATGCTTCTCAATAGGACCAGTGACCAGCATGTCGTCAACATAGACAACAATGATCAGAAGCACATCATTAGCACGCTTAACATATAAGGTGCTTTCAGTTGGACTGTTCTCAAAACCATGTGCAACCAGATAGGCATGTATCTTCTCATACCAAGCGCGTGGTGCTTGCTTTAAACCATATAATGCCTTCTTTAACCTGCACACCTGGTTTTCATGCCCTTTCTGCACAAAGCCACGGGGCTGAAAAACATACACTTCTTCATGCAAGTCACCATTCAGAAATGTTGTTTTAATGTCCAACTGATGTACATTCCAACCATGATGGGCTGCAAGTGCACAAATACTTCGAATAGTAGTCATACGGCATGTAAGTGCAAAGGTCTCATCAAAATCAATGCCTCTTTCCTGCGCATAACCCTTTGCAACAAGCCTAGCCTTATACCTGTCAATTGTACCATCAGGTTTACGCTTTGTATACCCACTTAGTGCCAATGGCCTTCTTGCCAGGAGGCAAGTCACATAAAGACCATGTACTATTCTTCATTATAGCATCATATTCAGATTGCATAGCAGCCATCCAATTTTCTGAATTCTGTGCTTCATCAAAAGAAACAGGCTCATTCTCATCACAGAGACTAGATGCAGCCATAGCATAGCAATCTGATGCAAAGGAGGCACTATGAGAGCCTGAACGAGTACGATATGACAAAGGTGCATCTAATTTGCTATCACGCAAAGTTTGCACAAGCCATTTTGGCATAGTTTTTGCCTGCTCAATATCAGCTCTCTCATCAACAAGTGCATCATGTAAATCTGCATCAGAAATGGAATGATCTGCATCATCATATGAAACCTGCAAAGGCTGAGAAGTTGCCTCATTAGGACCGGCACTAGACTGTCCACCTGTAAAAAGAGGCATCAAAGTATCATACATGTCTTTGGAGCTAACAAATGTCTCCTTAGTACATGAAAGCAATGGCTGAATAGCATCTTCCACAAAGACAACATCACGGCTAACCAGAATGCGTTTGGTCTGTGGTTGATACAGAAGATAGCCTTTACTTTCAAAACTGTACCCAACAAAAATACATTTTACTTCCTTATCATCCAATTTTCTGCGATGTTGTTCAGGCACTAGTGCATATGCCAAACAACCAAAAACACGCAAATGAGCAACAGATGGCTTGCGGTCATGCCAAGCCTCATATGGAGTGATAGACTGCAGCGCTTTAGTGGGACACCTGTTCAGTACATACGCTGCACACATGACAGCCTCAAGCCAGAAACTATGAGGTAAAGCCTGACTCTTGACCATACACCTCACCATCTCCATGAGAGACCTGTTCTTCCGTTAAGCAACTCCATTCTATTGAGGTGTATACGGCACTGTACACTAGTGTTTTATCCCACGTTCAGCCAGAAATGCATTAAAATCAGAAGACATATATTCCCCCCCTCGATCTGAACGGAGGGTGCCCATTTTACATGCTGACAGATTTTCAGCCAACACCAAAAACTGTTTGAAGCACATGAACACTTCGGACTTTGCTTTGAGTGGATATACCCATGCATGCCTGGAAAAATCATCAATGAAAGTCACGAAGTAAAGGTAATTTCCAAAAGAGGGTGTCTGCATAGGACCACAGACATCACTATGTACAAGCTGCAATTTCTGTGTAGCCCGAACTGAACCATCTTTTGGAAAGGAGGAACGCTGCATTTTGCCCAAAATACAGCCTTCACAAACATGTTTTCCAGGTGCCTCAAGTTTGGGCAAAGAGGACACCATTTCAGATTTCTGCAGGCATAGCAAACTAGCAAAATTCAGATGACCAAAGCGTGCATGCCAAAACTTTGCATCTGACATAGCCTGAGAATCATTTACTGCACATGCCAAATCATTTTCAAATCTTTCATAGTCTATGAGTTTATACAGCCCACGACATAAAATGCCAGAAGCAATAATCACATCTCCATTTGACAGATCATGAACTGTACACCTGTCATCAACAAATTTCACAACCAAGCCAATCTTGGCTAATGCAGAAACTGATAACAGGTTCTTTTTGATCCCTGGCACAAATAAAGCATCTGACAAAATGAAAGAACTACCATCAGCAGTAATCAAAATGATCTTACCAACTCCCATAACAAGATAAGAGGAATTGTTGGCGCATGTAACAGTATTCCCTGTAGGGGCAGGCTCGAGTGAAGAGAAGAAACTGCGCTACGAGGTAATATGTTTGGTCGCCCCACTGTCAAAATACCAAACATCTGAGTCTACTGCAAACATGTAATGCTCATGAGAAGATGGGTCAAAACTGCAGACAGTAGTAAACGCCCATTCTTCTTCTTGCACAAGATTTGCAGACTCTGTTTTTGGTGTAGAGGCCTCTGCAACAACCATTCCAGCCTCTTTCTTCTTTGCCTCTTTAGCAGCCAGTTTTGGAAAGTTCTTTATGATATGATCATTCCCTTTACAGTACTTACAAAACAATTTTTGCTTTTCTGATTTCTTCTCATCTTTATCTTCCTTCTTCGAATATGCAGAATTATCAGATTTCTGCTTACTAGTTGAAGAGCTCCATTTTCCTTTGCCCTTCTGACTAGCCAGGAAAGCTTGATCTGCAACTCGCATAATGGACCTGTTTCGCCTGGACTGATCTTCCTGCAACAGTAACTCCTCAAATGATAAGGCATTTGGATTGCCTTTCATCATCAACCGAAGAGTAGAAGCAAAACTCTGATATGAATCAGGAAGACCATTCAGAACGGTCTGCACAAGTGAGCTATCTGGTATAACCTCATCAGCAGAAATCAATTGTTCCTTGAAGTCTTTGATCTTCGTTAGGAAACTGTCCATAGAATCACCTTCATTCATGTGCTCACTCTCCAACTGTTTTCGGAGGTAAGCAACACGAGCCTCATTCCTAGCTTGGTACAATGTGGTAAGTGTATCCCAAGCATCCTTAGCTGTTCTGCAAGAGCGAATATGAGGAATAATGGCACGTTTGACAGACAAAGCTATCAATGCATATGCCTTGGCATCTCTACCATCCCAACGAATCTGCTCTGCAGTAGGTGCAGTAGAAACAGCAGCACGAACAGGAATCTGCACAATATCATCTTCGACAACCTCTTCATCAGCTCCAGCACCTGTATTCGCAGTGCCTGTTCTTACAGGTGTAAGAGGACGTCTTTCAACACCCTGCATAATGTTCCACAATCCTTTTGCAACCAATACATGTCGCATCATATAAGCCCATAATGGGTAGTTGGTACCATCCAACTTATCCTCAACAGCCAACATACGGAATACATCACTGCTTTCAGCCATGGCCGGTGACTAAAATACCTTGATGCAAACAATGGACTGTATCTCAAAAAGTTGAACAGAACTACCCAGACGAGTTCTGCTACACCTGTAGCAGACTTCGAGACGCTAAAACTGGCGAACAGAAACTAGTATATACCTTTGGCACAAAAAGACGAAATAGTCTACACAAGCGCTGCAATAGTGCGTTCGGAGGTCGAAACGAGCTCAGATCGCGATTTCGGCACCACAGACCGAAGCCGTTTTGATCTCTGAAACACCTTGAGTATGCTCACCAAATTTCGTGTGAATCTGAGACTGCAAACGGAGGAGTGTCGACGGCGCCCTAGATGAAGCGACGACCTGCTCTGATACCAATTGTTGGAGTTAGACGTATGCTGAAGCACGCGAACATCACAAGGAAGAAGAAGAAGCTCGGAGCACTAACACACAATACTAAATGTATTACTAGAGAATGTACAAAGATAAGTAGCCCATTAGGGCAATAGGCGTATATACAAGCCCGGGGAAAAAAACCTCCTAAAGGGAAAAAAGTGCCCCGGCGGTCCTAGTGTGTTCACACACATCACTACCTAAATATATCAACAAGTTTTCATATATTTATATGTAACCAAAGGATGGACCCAAAGCTTTCTAACATAGGAAGGAAGAGATTCTATCACTTCTTTTGACCTCAAAAGAGTTCAAACCAATTTTATCTATATGTGGAGAAGTAAAGATAGTAATTAGTAAAACTCTTCTTGAAATCCAAGGATTATGAGAAACGCAAGAGGATTCTAAAAATTTGGATATGAGAATTTGAAGCTGAAAACTATGGGATTTTTCAAAGGTTTTGAAAGAAAAAAGATCCCTCTTGGATAATTCTATCCAAGAAAATTATTCTATTAAAATCACTAAATTTTAGAGATTGATCATTCAAAGAGCTAACCAAAAGGTCATTAGAAGAGGATGATGGGAAATCCTCATCCATAAAGTCTAACCTATAACTTGAACTCAAGAACCCATGGGAAGATGAAACAAAAACATTAACATTACGATTTGGAACCCAAATTTCTGTATGTAGAGAAGACAGGAAGGTTGAGAAATGTTTTGGATATCTACACATCATAGGAGTTTTCTTATTGATAAATCTACCCTTACAAGGCTACATTTTCCTTCCAAATTGAAGCCTTTTGGAAAGAAAATATGCAAAGTTTGCATCCAAAAAAATTCCCTAGGCAAAGTTCTTTATAAAACTCTTTAGAGTTCCTAAAATTACTTTCTATGTGCTCAATCGGAAAACAACGAAACGATTCAAAACCATATTTTGCAATGGATGCATAAAGAGGTTCTACTTTTTCAGTCAAATTCTTTTGGAATGAATTTTTCTAGCTTCTCTACCATGCTCTTGAAAACGCGTAAATGTAATCCTAAGAGTTTGATCAACATACAAAAATGAACTATCGTAAATGTTATAGATAACATAAATGACTTGTCAACAATGAATCGGACTTAATGGATTAACTTCATGCAAATGTTTCTTTCTTAAACGCCTTACATGAAGAAGATATTTTATTGAATTATTCGTATAATGAGTATTAATTAAAGCCGTTTTGAAAGAAGACTAGTGAATACGACCATTATCTAAGCAATGCAAAGAATTTAAATTAGATCTAGCTAAGAATGTGAATCTTTCTCTTCCACAACTAAATTAGATTGAAGAAGAGGTTGGAGCACATACCTAATAAAAATTGAAACTCGAAGTCGATGAATAAGTATTATGAGAAATATTTATAATAAGGTCAAAAAATCAAATCAATGCCCGCCTCAAGCTTAAAGATCCTAGGTTATAGAAAGTTCCCATTTGTGTAGCAAGGCATCTCGCAAGCAGTGGGCCCTTAAATAAGAAATCTTGTTACACTCGAGAGATCTTCGACGAACCGTAGAGCGGAGTGCCTATGATACTTTGCTAGAATCACTACTTTATCTTGCTTGATACCAATTGTTGGTTTTCAGGCCCACAATCAATATTGAGACAGAGAGAAAATAGAGACAAAATTGAGAATAGACAAGAGGAGAGAGAAAGGAGAAGCTCCGCATATATTTCATGCATATCAAAAGATGAAGTACATGAAATTATAAGAAGCATATAAGGATGGTAGAAAGATAGACTGCAACTTCTCCTTACAACTCCATAATCTGCATAAGTTGAGAACTTCTCCATGATAGATGTGCCATAAAGATTCTACTTACCATGAAGAAAAAGATAAAAGCAAAGCTCCACTCCTCCAAAAGAAGAAGACCTCAAATCCTAGCTCAATGCCAAGGCTCCAAGAAGTGATGATTTTGTGTTTATCTTGTGATCTTTATATAGTTAATATCAGCCAAAGAGCTAAACAAAAAATCTGCAAAAAAACTTCAAATAGAACTCTTCCATTTTTTGTGGCAAAATTTCTAAGTGCCTTCCATTGAGGGGTAGACATTTATCATATACTAACAAAAAGGGCAAGCATAAATACAAATGAAAAACGTGGAAATGCAACAAGTAATGTTTCATGTAATTGACATTCAAAAGCAAATCATATGATGCACAAGGATCCTAGATGGCTTATGCCTTCCACCATATCTCAATCGATGTTAGTTTGTTTGCTTTTGAGGGATGATTGCAATGTGAAGTGTGTCAATCGCATTGGATGGATAGCCTATGATTGGATATACTGATGAAAATTATCCCCACCATTAATGGACGGTTTTACCACTCCTCAATTTTGTTCCATATGCTCATATGAGCAACGATCCTTTCAAAAATTTCAATGGATTGCCTATATTAGATACATTCACATAAGTTATCATGACCATTTGCTAGAGATTTTGTCCCTCATTTTTGTTTCATATGCTCATATGAACAATGATCTTTTCATGGATGTAGCCCTACTCTCAATGGGGCTCATGTATCTTTTATTTTAGTTTAAGATTTACCTTTCCTCGTAAAGGAAAAAAGCAAAAAAACTCAACTTTGGCAACTAGAATCCCAAGCTTTTGATAATTGAAGATCACATGTCATAATTTGATACACCCAAATGTTGACTTCTCCTTAAAATCCAACATGAATTTATTATTTTTGGATACAAGGATTTCCCTTAAATATTGCGAATCGCGAGGTTTCCGATTCAATCCCTAAATTTCAACAATTCTGATCACGCTTTTTCCAAATTAAAAACGAAGAATAACAATACGGAAAACAAATGAGAAATTCTTGTTGATTTGATCTCTCTCAAAAACCTAACATTCTTGATCTTGTGCATTATGACGTTTGTACAACTCTTTTTCAATATATGGGAAATTCTATATAATTTGCTACTTTTGTTCACACTTGCTCCAAAACTTATGATCATATTTGCCGAAAAACAAAAGTGCTCTCTTTGCTCATGAAAATTTTTGCTTTTGAAAAATGCTCCCTTTGCTCTTGAAAATTTTTGTGCATTTGTATCCACACAAACAAGTAGGAGACTAGAATGCTTATGCATTGACAATGAAAGGTTGGAAATGTATGCATCAATTAATGTTCCATATTCCGAATAAACATCATAATCAAAGTTCTACAAGCATTCCAAATGCAATTTCGTCATAATCTAACAATTGTATCTATGGATAGGTTTTATTTCAAATGGAGGAATGGCACTCAATCCTTCGGACTTAAGAACTCATACAAGATCAACAATTGAAGCTCTCTATGGCATGTTCCTCTTCCATTATTTTGTTTAAGGAACCAATACAAAAATTGCTTATTGCAAATGTGTTCTATCTTCAAATTCCATTTCACCTTCTACTTTGTTGACCTTTGAGGGCCTCTTCAATCAGTTATATGCTTTTATCTATGAAGCAATAAGGTTTTTCTCTTTTTGCCATGTTTTGATTGGTTGCATTTATAAAGAAAATAACGATGGAATAATTTTGCAAGTTCCTTTGAAAATCCAAAAATTTAACTGCTTGACAGTAAATTATGGTGAAAATCCAAAGAATATCGCATGACAAGAGAAAAGCCAAATGTTGGTTATTTGTATTTATCATAGTGCATTTAAATTGCGATTAAATCCTCTATATAAAATTGAAAAAGTTGTTCAACGATTTAAATCGTAGCTAACAGTTTTTATACTCTTTTGGACAATTGTTTGTGTGCATTTCTTGTGCCTTGTTCATTGCCTTAAGCCTTCAGCCAGGAATCCTCAAGAAGCCAGCTGCAGCCCACTGAGTACTCAAGAGGCTAGAGCACTGCCAGAGCCTGCTGCCTTCAACAATATAGAGAGAGAGAGAAAGAGAGAGAGAACTACCAACAATTATCAAGCTTCAGCCTTCAGCCCTCTAGGATCTACAACCCTTTATAGATAGATTATGATGTGATATATCATAAATTGTCTATGCTTTATTCAATTTTGTATATATATCCATGCATTTTGTTAACAAACAAAATAAAAATCTCTCTAGGTGGATACAAACATCGATTGTTATTTGGGTTCTGAACGATCTAAACGATTTAAACGATTAAATCTCGATTTAAATATACAAGAAGCTTTCAGCTATTGGCCTTGATTTCCTTTCTTGCCATGATTCTTTTACCTCCCCCCATGCAGCACATGAAACTAGCACCATACACGACTGAGGAAGAGTGTATCCTAGACATGCTACAGCAAAGAAGTCTCTAACTCCATACAACCCTACATACGAATGACTTGCCTCTAATGGCAGGTTGATTCAATTAGACGAGTTGAACATACAATCTAATGCATGTATTGGGTGTAATCCATAATCACCGTTCCTTACGAGGTAGAGATGTATGGAACCTAGCTACAAAAATAACTACTTCTTTGCTTCTCACTTATTTTTTGAGGGGGGGAGGGGGAGGATAGGTGGGGATATCAGATCCTTGGACATCTCAGAGTTCTTGAGAAATTTCCACGAGTATAATCACTTCATGCATTCTCATCGTCACCTCAACAGAGGGATATAGTGAATCACAAACATCACGGCTACACAATAATGGAATAAAGATCAAGCACACCTGCGCTTCCCATTGCCCTGCCCCACTTGATAGAGTCCATAGGAGACGACTGCTGACGCAACAAGAAAAATCGCGACTCCTCCAGGACCGGAATTAGGAATCCTGCGGGCATAGCGTACGGCAGGGAAGCCACCCGGAGGAGGACCATCCTGCAGCACAGGCATCTCCTTGACGCTGGTCATGCCCTTGCGCCGTCTTATCAGAAGCTCCGTCATGGCTGCAAGACCTCGTAATCTCCTGCAAGCGTATCAAAATGATCGTTTTCCTCTCTGCTACTATCCTTGCCTTCTATTGAATCAGAGAGACACCGAGGAACCAACAAATTGTTCCACCAAGTTGTTCACACAAAGAAGTGCAATAGGATACATATGATTTGTGCGCCGTCCCCCTATGTGAACATTGAACATTGAAAGAAGACTCAAGAAAAAAATCAGCACCATTTGATAGTTGAAGCATAAAAAGTTTATTTATAAAAGAGGGAAAAAAATCAAAATTAATAAAAAATAGATTGACATGATATTCAGCTGAACTTAGGCGGATTGTTCCATGGGGGGTCGGAACAAAAAAATATGGTTTTGTACTGTGATGTGGCAATCATGGCAATACAAGGTTGTCTCCCTAATTGAATAAAAACTTCCATATATCAATTCTTTATTGGATAATAACATTTTCTCATATGTGTACTGTCCTATGTGAACTGACCTTTATTCCCACATTCCTTATAAGAGTTAGAATGAGGCACATAGTTTTAGAAAAAATATATATAAGATCAATGAAAAAGAAAAACAAAACTAACATTTCGAGTTTTTTTTATAGGGATTGCATATGCATTGGATTCCGAATGGTTTGAGATCATTTTTTAGTTGATCCAAAATGTGTTTTCTGTCATTAATTTAGATGCATAATTTTAGTAAGTGTACCTTAAGTCATCAAATTTTAGGCCATCAAGTTTAGGCATATATGATGATCGAGTTATTGAATTTCAAGTGATTTCATCGGCCTTCCAATTGTCAAATTCAATCGTAGATGATGATTCAATGATCCATTGTTGACACTAGAGAACAATTAGTAGACATCTTCTCTTTACAAAGACAATTTCATCTATTTTAGAGAAGCTTTAGGAGCTATAAAATTTTAGTTTATATTTAGATTTCGTTTTGTTTGAGCATATGTACCTATTTCATTTTGTATTCAAGCTCATTATGAGCTTGAAGTGGAGATTTTATATGGCACCTCAAATTGTGTAAAATGTTTATTGAAATGAATCATATGGTAGACATTGTAACTTAGCATTATGAATAATCTTCATAGATAGAAGGGAAAGAAAACACAATACAATATCAACATCTCCATGCATGCAGTAGTTATCTTTACTACTTCATTACGTAATGAGCAAAGAAGTTACACCAAATTGAGTCTCCATTAAAAGCATTGAAATTTTGAACAATATTCGTTATTCATCCCCAATTGAGTATTAGCACCAGAACCATCATAATACTCAATTTGGAAGAGATGTTAGTAATTTCTACTCTACGACAACAAATTCATCAGCTTGTAGTACAACTTCAGAGGTTGAAGCAGTAACGAGTGGGTAGTAGTCATTATAAGCAAGAAGTGGAATTGCTTTCAACGGAATTGTAGGATTACAAGACTAAATGGAAAGAAGCTTTGGGAAAAGTTATTGCAATGTAGTAGAATGCTAATATACTCTTAAAACAATGCATTGTTGGTTGCAGATAAATTGAACAAAGACTCATCGACATGGCCGATAACCTAGAACTTGGTGAATATTATTTGGAACAAGATGACATTGGAAAGCTAAGGGATGCTTGAACTCAAGATTTACATCATCTATAGGTAGCTTTGAGTACTGAAATATAAACTATGAGTAACGAGTTCAATGGAAGTTTTGCAAACAATTCTTTCAAAATGCAATTTCTAGAACTACAACAAATGTGTGAGGAGAAGTTAGCTCATTTAGGTATGGTTGAAGCTCAAATCATTGCACGTCAAGCTCAAGTTGAAACTTTGCAATTAGTTGGTAAGATGCCTTAAGAATCTAGTTATGATGCTGATGATGGTTTGACTTTATTACATGCCACCACAATGGAGAGCACAGTTGAAACTATAATGCAGTCTATAGTCACTTATGATGGTTTTGGTGCCAATACTCAATTGGTTCTAGTGCCATCAAATTGACAAATAAAGTCTCCATTAAAAGCATTGAAATTTCGTACAATATTCGTTATTCATCCCCAAAACATGATCTCCATGACTACATCACCATTCCCCCTTTTTTCCTTCACATCCACTAAACTTTTTTTTTCTTCATTTATGCCTCCCTAACTTCCTAGGAAGTTGTATGGATCCCAGAATATTCCTATTACCTTTCATATCCATGCATTTGTTTACAAAAAGTAACTTAATATGCTGCCTAATTTCCATAATTAACATCCCCCCAACCTCCCCATCAACACTTGGCACAACCAAGCTCGGAAGAGCTCCTTCATGAGTCTCTTACATCGAACCCACATATCTCTTGTACTTGAACTTTATCCATCATATCAAGCTTCATGTCTTTCACTGAGATATGAAATTATGGTTGTTGCATCACTGAGGTGAGTTGATCCTCAATAACACTTGAATCTTCAACTTGCTTTGGAATAAGAATCGATAAATGTTGTGCCACATGTAATATTGGCTAAAAAAATTGTTGATGTTTGAGAACCTTCTTCAAACAATTGAGTAGTAGCACCAGAACCATCATAAGTGACTATAGGTTGCATTATAGTTTCAGCTTTGCTCTCCATTGTGGTGGCATGTAATAAAGTGAAACCATCATTAGCATCATAACTAGATTCTTAAGACATCTTACCAACTAATTGTAGAGTTTCAACTTGAGCTTGACGTGCAATGATTTGAGCTTCAACCATACCTAAATGAGCTAACTTCTCCTCATACATTTGCTGTAGTTCTAGAAATTGCATTTTGAAAGAATTGTTTGCAAAACTTCCATTGAACTCGTTACTCATAGTTTATATTTCAGTACTCAAAGCTACCTATAGATGATGTACATCTTGAGTTCAAGCATCCCTTAGCTTTCCAATATCATGTTGTTCCAAATAATATCCACCAAGTTCTAGATTTTCGGCCATGTCAATGAGTTTTTGTTCAATTTATCTACAACCAGCAATGCATTGTTTTAAGAGTATATTAGCATTCTACTACATTGCAATAATTTTTCCCAAAGCTTCTTTCCATTTCATAATCCTAGAGTGGTTGAAAGCAATTCCACTTCTTGCTTATAATGACTACTACCCACTTGTTACTGCTTCAACCTCTGAAGTTGTACTATAAGCTGATGAATTTGTTGTCGTAGAGTAGAAATTACTAACATCTCTTCAAAAAATATTGACTTCAATTCAAAGAATAGAGTAGTGACTTTCAAATCATATATATGGTGTGTCTTTGTTACAGGTTTTGAGTGTATATGTAAAGAATCCAATATTGAATCCTCCATCACAAGATCAACAACTCATGTTTTAAGTTTAGACACAGGCTTTTTGGACTTACCCTACACTGAAGTTTGAGATATCGATGGTAATGTCCTCTCCTACCTCTAGGTTCTTTGAAGATCCAATAGCAAGATTTTTAGTCCTTGGCGTTATTTTCTAAACCTTTGTAGATTGTGTTGGGCTATTATCAAATGATCTGGATAGTGTTATCTTGGCATTTTGGAACAAAGTAAATAAATAAGTACCTATTTTTGTAGCTTTATCTAGTCTTTGTTTTACCATATAATCTCATCTTCATTTGATTAGATAAAATTGTGCTAAGATCAATGGGTACCCCTTTCTCTATTGTCAATATCATGTTATAGTTTTCCTTTCTGATGTACTCCATCTTTACCAATAGAAAAATATGCTTTAAGAACCATTTAATTTGATTTACTATGATACTATCATGATTCCATGTGATCATGTAATAGTTACGATCACACATGCGCTTTTTAAATGCCTTAACCATAACCTAATCCAATGCCCTTCCAAACCATGTTTTTCCTTGATATGGGAAATAAAATACCTATGCAATTAATTGTTCAATGAACTAGTAATTATCATAAACATGATCATCTTTACTTTGTAAATGAAATACTATGTTGTATTCCAAAAGGTGTACGGTTTGTAGCCATTTGGCTTTCTCTTCAAAGTCTAAGGAGATATCATATTGCATTACCAAATAAGTGAAAGTGTTAAAGGGTGAATTACATGATCAAATGCCATCATCTTCTTGATCATTCATCTGTATAGTTGTTCTTTCTAAGTTAAAGCTCAGGGGAGTAAGCGCTTCTCGAACTTCCATTTAAAACAAAAAGTAATACTCATTATAACCCGAAGTGAAAGAGATTTGAGATTTGACACTCACGAAGGCATAATGCATTATCATGCAAGAAGCATGAGGTCATTATGCCAAATCCCATGTTGCACCAAAAATTAAATCCATTAACTACGTCGTCATAAGTTCTTGCATTGGAACAAGTGATTGTACAATGCTACCAATATGTATTGGCTCCAGTGAATGTAATATAGTAAGCAACTACACTGCCATAACATCTTGTATTGCAGTTCTAGGGTTGTCTTCCAGTAATTTTTCCTTCTAACACAATTAATAAAGTTGTACTTGACTCATGTACTCTCATTGATTTTAGTCCCCTAGTTAAGAAGCAACATAAAGTCAGGAGATATTGGATCATTGCATCATCCAATCAATAAGTGATGTACCCTAAAACAAGCGGTCCATTGTGATACGATATGAATCCAGTGTAGCACAACACTAGAGCACAACTATTATGAGGATGCACAACTTCTTCATTATGCTTGATTTATTGAGAATAGAATGATTTCAATCAAAATCCATTTGCTGGTTTTAGGGAAAACCTCCCCTCCATATCACTTAAATTATAGGTAGATGGCCCTATTTGTTCAACAATCTGATAAGGGCCAATAAATCGTAGTTTGAATTTGCCTTTACTATGTCCCAATTTGGAGTTATACAACAAGATCCAATCATTAATCTCAAAAAATGTATGCTTGAAGTTTCTCTTAACCCAGACTTCCCTTCTACTTTGAATAATTTTTGCCACATAAGCAACATATAATCCATCCTCTTCCAAATGCAATAATTGGAGCAAACTTCCTTTTTGGATGCAGTTTGTCCCATATCATCTTGTACTGTAATTATAAAACTCAGTATCAGAAATTCCATCGATGCCACTACTTCAACTCCATAGATCATCTTGAAAGGTGTCATTCCTATGGTTGTCTTATAAGCATTTCTAAAAATCCCACAATGCAGAATCCAACTTTTTATCCCAATATGCTCTATGATCTTGTACTAAACGATGTAAAGTATTTATTAGTGGATCCGGCTTGTCCATTATCCTAGGGGTAGTAAGTAGCAGAATCTTTGTGCGGTATTTGACGCAGTGTAGTAAACTCTTGAATGACTACATTGATAAAATCAAACCCTTGATCAAAGTACATACCAGCCTATTTATGATGTTTTTCTAGAGAAATCTATCCCTTAGTGGTACAACTTCAACCCATTTCGTGTAATAATCTATGGCTACTAAAATGTATTTGTTTCTTGATTGCTTTGTAGTTGGTTGCACTAGGCTTATGAAATCAAGGCCCCACTTCATAAAAGACCCTAAATGTACCATCATCTACAACAACATTCTATCTTCCTTTCCTTGCTTCCCATCTCATTGAAAAATTAAACAATTTTTGACAAAAGCAAATGTATCGGCAAATAAAGTAGGCCACCATAAGCATGCTTCTAAAATCTTCCTAGTTTTCATTTCTCTGGAGTAATGACCATAGTTGATCCCTGATGTGCTTCCAACATTGTTGCTCTTTGTTCACGATGCAATAAACACTTCTCATAACTTGATCAAGGCCATACTTATACAACACATCTCCAATAATAATATAACTCTTGCTCTACAATGCCAACTTCTTTCATTAATAATATAACCCTTGCTCTACAATGCCAACTTCTTTCATTTTTCTGCTCTATCATACTTTGGAGGTACTCCTATGGATAAAAATTGTAACATACATTCATGCCAAGCATCTTGATCATGTGCAAGCTCTTGCTAACAAGTGAGCATTAAGGAGATCTTCTACCTTTGGTGGTAATGTTTCTCATGTCTCTAATCTACTCAAGTAATCCACTATAGCATGTTCATTCCCTTGCCAATGGATTATTGTATAGTCAAATTCTTGCATCACGAGTACCCATCTTGTAAGTTTTTTTTTGCAACTTGGGGCTTTTTCACCAAAGATATTCGGGCTTGATGATCCACATGAATATACACCTTATTAGCCAACAAATAATGGTTGTACTTTTACAATCCAAATACCATTCCCAAGCATTCCCGCTTGGTAACAATATAGTTTCTCTATAGAATATTTAACACCTTGCTTACATTATAGAGGGTCTTAAACCATTTCTTCTTCAATTCTTGCAAAAGAAAAACTCCCATTGCTATATGTGAAGCATCAACAAACAAATGAAAAGGTAATTTCTAGTTGGGGGTACAAGAATAGGTGCGACCACCAACATTTTCCTTAACAAGTTGAAAGCTCTATCCTTCTCATTCCAGCACTGGAACTCCACATTCTTCTAGTATCCTGAGTCAAGGGGGTCCCCATGTGTGCTAACTACTTCAAAAATTGATTGTGGCCACTTAATTGGCCAAGAATCTCATTGTTTGCTTTTAGTTTTAAGGGGTATCACATTGCATATTTGTTCTATTTTACTAGGAGATTTTGCTATCCCCTCCTAACTAACAAAGTACCCCATAAGTAATCCTTGTTTAACTCCAAAAGCACATTTGGTAGGATTCAAAGAGATTCTAAACTCCCTACACTTTTCAAAAAGAATAATTTCACAAAGGTAGTTAAGTATGGATCAAATACATGCATAACCCATTTTTGAAAGGTAAATGGTTCATAAATAATGCACAACAATTCATAAAGGTAGACACTACTTTCATAAGTATGGATCATTTCATATCTATAAAGGCATAGATGCCCCATTCTATGATAAATTTCATCTTCTCCCTATTTTTTGATGCAATTCAAATCTGGTTATACCCACAAGAAGCATCGAGAAAAATATACATCTCAACACCTGCAATTGAAACCAACAATGTATCACGATAAAGAAGTGGAAATGGATCAGATTTTGTCACTATATTTAATTTCCTATAATCCATGCAAATCCTGAGTTTATCATCCTGCTTAGGGACTACTACAAGAGGTGATAACTATGGAGCATTCTCAATAGGATATATAAATCCAAATTCAACTAATTTATCCAATTCCTCTTTTACATTTTGTGTGTCGTTAGGGTTTAGCCAATAATGTTGTTGCTTCATTGGTTACACATCCTTTTTTACATTAATTATGTGATGACATAATGTCGGGTCTGCTCCCTTTAAAAAAATATAAGACCATGCAAAAACATCTTTGTATATTTTTAACAAATGTCTTAGGGCTTCCTTAAAATCTAGGTCCAAATAATGTTACACTTATGTGTTCCTCAAGTAGCTTTGATGTGAACCTTTTCCGTATAGATGGGCACTTTTTACTCTAGTGCTAGCCAGAGGATTTTTTCCCATGTTACCATATATTTGATACTCTCATATGTGGTGGTACTTTGTACTTAGGGATATTATTCAGCTCTTACTTTAGTTCAGTTCATCATCAATAGAGAGAGCTATTCTAGCCATCATCTTCTCTGTGTGTCTTGCTGCATTTGTGCTCCTTGTGTGTGCTTCTTGTGTGTCTTTCGCACTTCTACACACACCCAACAGTGGTATCAGAGTAGGTTCAGCTCCTTCCCAAGTTTCAATTTTTCGTGTCACGGAGTGCGCGCACTTTTAACAGTGCAAATCAACTTTAGGGCATAGAAGAGTGAATTTCAGTAGTCAAGAAACATTTCCACCAGGTGTGCTGGTGTTTTACCCCCATTTTGAAGCCATTCATGCAGTCAGAATTGCCATCAGAGTGATGGTTTGTGAGCTGAAATTTCAGCATTCATTTCAACTTTTGTCGAAGTGAAGATTTTGTCACATTCTTGTTCTTTAGTGAAATGGCGGGCAACAATGACTTGTTTGGCATGCTTCAAGCTGAAGATAAGCTTGATGGGACCAACTATCCGATGTCGTCTTACATGATGAAGCATGTTCTTGTTGTTAAACAACTTTGGAACATAGTGGCAGATGTAGATCAAAGACCCGTAGGTGCTTCTATTTCAAAGTCTACTATCATAGATGGAGCTTCTTCTTCAAGTACAGTGGTTTCTCCTTCTCCACCTACACATGAGTAGCGTAGATGGGATGGAAAAGATGTTTAATCTCATGCATTGATTGCGCTTTCTGTGAAGCCTCATATAGTTCCACACATTCGGTCATGTTCTACATCACGACAAGCATGGGACACTCTTGCTTCTTTGTATGTCATGCGTAATGAAGCATGTGTTGCATACTTGAGGATGTATGTATGGCTGAAAATGAGTCAGTGGATGTGTATGTCAGTGGACTTGAAAGAGCAATTGGCAAACATAGATGAGATCATTCCGGATGCATCACTCATTTCTACATTGTTGAAAGGATTATCAGAATCTTTTCAAAGCTTTGCTACTACACTCCGTTTGGTTGCAAAAGGGAATCCTAATATGTATGCATTTGATGAGGTTGTGTCTCTTCTTTTGCAAGAGAGCAATCTAGAGTGAATAGGACTGGTTTGATTGAGGGAACACAAGCACTTGCTATCTCACAAAAGGGGAAAAGCAAGTATGGGTCAACTTTGGGTTCATCAAAACCAAACTTCCTCTTCCACTCATTCCTCTAATGATGCTGATTTGTAAAAGAAGAAGAGATGCAAATATTGTTGAAAGGCTGGACATACTATTGATGAGCGTAGGAAGCTTGCTAAGCGCAATGAAAAGAAGAAGGAATCAGGAATGTCTATTGCTGAAAATTCAGCAAATGCAAAGAATGATGAAGCTAACATGGCTTAGATTTTTGGGCATGTGTTGTTACATGTCAGTATGATGCATCTTTGCATTCCAAATGTATGGTTGTGAGTGAGACTAATTCTGATTGGTTCTTTGATAGTGGTGCTTCAAAGCACATAACATCATGCAAAATATTTTTTGCCTCTTTGAAAGATGCACCTAAAGGAGGACATGTGGCGTGTGCAAACAATGCCTCTTATCCTATCATGGGAGTAGGAGAAATTGAGCTTACGACTGCAAATGGAGGTGTGATTCTCATGAAAAATGCATTGTATGTGCCCGGTATCAAGAAGAACTTAATTTCAGTTCTGTTGATTGCCAAAGCTGGACTTCATGTACACTTTGTTGATGATAAGTTTATGGTTCATGATCTCAGCAATGGCGATGTTCTCGTGATGTTCGGTACATTATGTAATGGTTTGTATCACATGGATACATACAAGAGGCCTGCCTCGAATGGCTTGGTTGCTCATACTTCTTCCATGGCTGAAATGGAGCTTTGGCATGCTCGTTTTGGTCACTTAAATTTCATTAGTTTGCTTTACTTGCAAAAGAGGGACATGGTTATTGGCTTTCCTACACTTGATTCCATTGAAAAGCATGCATGTGAAGGTTGCATTCTTGGAAAAATGCATCGTGCTTCTTTTCCAAAAGATAGTCATACACACACTACAAGAAAATTGTAGCTTGTTCATAGTGATATATGTGGTCCCGTCAAGACTCCATCTTTTGGGAAGTGTGTATATTTTGTTACCTTCATTGATGATGCTACTCGACATACATGGGTGTATCCTATGAAAGTAAAGAATGAGGTGTTTTCTTGGCTGAAAATTTTTCTTCACAAAAGCTTTTGACTCTACGCACAGATCGTGGTGGTAAATACATGTCACATGAGTTTAATGCTTTTCTTTGTGAAAGAGGTATTTCACACCAATGTACGGTACCATATACACCTTAGCAAAATGGTGTTGCAGAGCGTAAAAATAGAACTCTACTTGAAATGGCATGATCTATGGTTAAAGGAAAGCATCTTCCTGATAAGTTTTGGATGGAAGTGGTCATGTGTGAAAACTATGTGTTGAATCGCTGCCCTACAAAAGCATTGAGAGTCATCACTCTTATGAGGCGTGGAATGGTCATGAGCCTATGGTTAGTCATATGCATGTGTTTGGTTGTTTGGCATATGCTCTTGTGCCATCACAACAATGTCACAAACTTGATGACAAGGCAAAGAAATGTATATTTGTTGGTTATAGTGCTGAAAGTAAGTATATCATTTGTACCATCCATTGACCAACACAATAATTGTGAGTCGAGATGTGGTATTTGCTGAAAATTCAGTTTTCCCTCTCCTTGAATGCAAAAAATAGCCAACAGTTAGCTCACAAGATATGTTCGATACACTCATGCCTTTGTTCCAAAATGGTGCACTTGATTATGGCCATGTAGTCCAGCCAATTGAGGCTCAAAGGGCTAAAAAATTCTAGCAAAATAGTGCTAAAAATGCAAAGAATTTCCAGCCAAACATGATTGAAAATTTTCAGCCAAAAATTGTCAAAACTGCTGGAAATTTCCAGCCACATATGGCTTAACATTTGCGTCAAAATATGGCTGAAAATGAGCATGAAATTCAGCTCATGCATGATGTACATATTGAAGATGCTTTACATAATGAATGCATGTCTATCAAGAGTGCACAAACTATGGCACAATGGCTAAAACAAACTTTGTAGGACAACAAATTGAGTGCGCCTTTACTTGATAGAACAAGATCAAGCTCTCACCATGCATCAAGTAATTTTGTGGATTATTCTCTTATTGCTAGAGCATGTAATGAAGAGTCTCTTTCTTTTGAAGATGCATGTGACGATCCACAATGGATGAGTGTTATGCAATCAGAAATGGATTCCATACATAGGAATGGTACTTGGAAGTTATGTGAATTGCCAAAAGGAAAAAATGCCATTGATACAAAGTGGGTTTATAAGATTGAGAGAAAATTTGATGGTAGCATTGATCGCTACAAAGCTAGATTGGTTGCCAAAGGATATGTGCAACAATATGGCATTGACTATGAGGAAACTTTTGCACCTAGTCCACGCATGACTAGCATTCATACCGTGGTTGCGTTGGCTGCCCATCGAGGTTGGAAAGTGCATCAGTTGGACATAAAAACAGCCTTCTTGAATGGTGATTTGCAAGAAGAGGTTTATGTGAAGCAACCTCCTAGATTTGCTATGAAAGGGAAAGAGCATATGGTTTGTCACTTGCATAAAGCCTTGTATGGTCTCAAGCAAGCTCCACGTGCATGATATGACAAAATCCATAAGCACTTGATTGCTCTTGACTTCACATGTAGTCCGATTGAAAGCACACTCTATGTACGCAAAAATGGGGCTGATCTTATAGTGCTTGTTCTTTATGTCGATGACATACTCTTGACTAGTTCATCTGATGTAAAACTTGATATTCTTATGGCTGATTTGAAGCATACTTTTGATGTCACTTATCTTGGTCTTTTGAGCTACTATCTTGGCATCCAATTTGTATTCATTGAGGGGGGAATTGTTATGCATCAAGCAAAGTATGTTGAAAAACGACTTTAGCGTTTTGACTTTGAGGATTGCAAGCCAGCTTCTACACCAGTTGAGACAGGATTCAGGTTCTCAATTGAGGATTCCAGTGATGCATTTGACACTTCTCTTTATCAGCAAGCTATGGGATGTCTTATATATGCATGCAACACAAGGCCGGATATACAAGGCAATTTCCTAGTTGAGTCGATTTATGCATAGCCTTGGCACTAAGCATTTGCAAGCGGTGAAATGTGTCATCTCCGAGGCACTTTGAGCTTAGGTCTCTTTTATGGCAGAGATATTCAGCCATGCTTGCATGCTTTTACAGATAGTTTGTTATGATACTCGCATGTCCACTAATGGTAATTGCTTTTTCCTTGGAGACTCATGCATATCTTGGTTGAGTAAGAAGCAACCTACAATGACGACAATGAGTTGTGAAGCTAAGTATAGGGCAGTTTTCACAGCTATAGTGGAGTGTATATGGCTGAGATGCCTATTGATGGATCTTTGCATGGAGATTAATGTTGCTACGCATATTCTCACTGATAGTCAGAGTGCTTTGGCTGTTGCATGAAACCTAGTGTTTCATGCATAGACCAAACATATTGAGGTGCATTATGACTATGTGAGAGAGCGCCTTCATGCAGGAGATATCGATTTGGTATATGTGCCTACACAAGATAGTGTGGCAAACATATTCACCAAAGCTCTTCCACGAGAAAAGTTTGAAGCTTTTCGCAAAGCTTTAGGCTTATTACCTTGTGGGGGCTAATCTATCACTCCCTGTATGTGTTCACATCATTCACTCCAGGAGGGTTTGTTACACTTATGTGTTCCTCGAGTAGCTTTGATGTGAACCTTTTCCCTATACATGGGCACTTTTTACTCTAGTGCTGGCTAGAGGTTTTTTCCCCATGTTACCACATACTTGATACTCTCATATGTGGTGGTACTTTGTACTTATGGATATTATTCAGCTCTTAGTTTAGTTCAGTTCATCATCAATAGAGAGAACTATTCCAGCCATCGTCTTCTCCGTGTGTCTTGTTGCGTTGTGCTCCTTGTGTGTGCTTCTTGTGTGTCTCTCACACTTCTACACACACCCAACAAATAAGCAGCTATCTTAACTATCTTTGGGTCAGATGATGTTCCCAAGCTTACTTCTTGCAATTCATCCTTCATAACTCTTCTATTGCTGATGGAAATCTTTGCAGATAGCTTCTCAACATGGTGATTTGCCTTCTCTACTTGTTCTTTGATATGTGTTTCCAATTGGTGCAATTCTTCTTGGCCATCGGGTTGTTCCTGCTATGTAGTACTTTTACTACTTACTACATCTGCCATCTTTAAGACATCCACTTCAAGCACAAGTACTACTGCTCTATTCTTTTGGAGGAATTATTCCTTTTCAATCTTCCACTTTAGTGCTCATATTTATTCCTTCTACAGAGAGTGGCCTAAGTCCAAGTGGGATGGTTTGTTTGTCCACCATTTCTAATTTACTTGTCTTACTACCCTACTTAATTATAATATTATTTATGCCTTTACCTTTGTGGTTTAGAGCCAAGCCTTCCCAAGATCATTGGATACAAATAGATGACTTTTTCTAGATTCAAGACCACAAAATTTGAAAATTTGTCATAAGACTCTTCCTCCTCAGATGTATCACTATCTAATTCCGATCTTATTTTCAAATGTTTGTGAGACTTCTTACTGATACTTCCACCATATTGTCTTTCGGCTCTTATGGCCACATCAATTAATCCCCTAAGTGCTTCCACATCATCCAACTAATCATAACTAGTTATTGTACTTTTGAGGGACTATTTAAACCCTCAAAAAATTAGGTTTGTGACCTATTCCCAAGAAGGGCGTTGTGCTACAATCAACCTATTTGACAAATTAGTGAACTTTTGAGCATAATCTTCAACAATGAGTTGTTTTTGTTTTAGCCTTCTATGTTTCTTCAATATATCTTCAGGGATCTTCTCCACCCCAAAGCATGCTAAAATCTATTTTCAAGCCATCATAATTTTGAAATCTAGCAATACCACATGCATAAGCCATTCCATGGCTTTGCCCTCAAAGCAAGCCTCTTCCTTCCGAATTTTCTTGATCCCACCTTTGGGTTATTCCTTGGGACTATCGTTGCCATTGGTACTTTAAATAGATCAAACTTCAACTATCTTTTCAATAGGAAGTGCTGGTGTAAGCTTTGCAAGCCTACAATTGTATGGATAACCCTCTCTAGGTTGGCCAAGGCCTCACTTTGTTCTGTTGGCCTAGTGTAAGCACCTCCTTGCTCTCCTAGTCCTAGTTTCCTTGACTTTGTAGTTGTATTGCTAAAGCTTCCTTTGCAGAACACTCTCTAGAATGATTAGAAACAATATCCTCCCATCCAAAATCCTTCAACAATTCTTCTATATAAGGTTTTTTATATTCTACTAAAATTTCGATTAATTTCTTGCATTGCAGTTTGGTATTGTATGTAATTCTGAATGGTAATGGGCCTTGTTGTGACATGCATGTTGCCCCATCTTGATATCTAAGAGACTTAGTAGGATCGCTAATGTGTTGGGCTTAAATTAGGCTCACCAAAAATCTGCAATAAACCGTACTCCATTCTAAGAGAATAGGAGCAAAAGCACCACATATAACTGTATGAGAATTTGAGTTCGCTAACCCATCAAAAATATTGAGCATAGGTTAAAATCAGAACCCACTTTTATTATAGCACACAATCTACTCAATCCTCGAAATTACTGTAGTAGTTGTCATGCAATCACAAGTATTGCGTTGTAGTAAACTATGCATTTTGGGAAAATAACAAGTTCTCGTTGGCAATGCATTATTGAAATTAAGACATTGTAACCAAGCATTATGAGTAATCTTCAAAAACAAAAGGGAATGAAAAACAATATAGTTTCAACATATCCATGCATGCAGTAATGTTACCTTCACAAACTACTTCATTACATAATGAGCATATAAGTTACATTAGACAATAGTGTCATCAGATTGATAAATAGATCTTGTATTAACAGCATTGAACTTTTGTACAATATGCAATATTCATCCCCAACACATGATGTGCATGATTGCATCATCATTGTCCCTTTTTTTCTTTCACGTCCAACAAATTGTTTTTTTCTTCATTTTTGCTAGGAAATTGTGTGGATCCAAAAAGATTCCTCTAATATTTCATATCTACACATTTATTTACAAAAATAACTTAATATATTGCCTAATTTTGATAGTTAAACATCCCATAAGCTGGCAGCTAGTAGTTGGGTAGAGAGTTTCAGGTCATTCTCTTTATGCATGGAGGTTGCATTACAACATTGGTACTAGAGCATGATGGTGATCTCTGCTATGGGGCAAGAGAATATAAGTTGCATGCCCTGAATTGGGCGCTTATTGCTCATCTTTGGAAAATGATTTTGTGGAGTTTCAAATGATCAGAGGGTGAGAACCCCCTTTAAGCCTAGGAAACGCTTATTCTACAATTTTATCTGTCAGAGTGTACCTCTAAGAAGGACTAATTTGGCCATCCAGGTGGACACAAATGCCTAAAATCTCAACAAATGAGGACAAAGAGTGGCCATGGAGATTTCTTGTCTTTTCCTTCTTTGGAGATCAGAAAAGAATAGTGGACTTGTGAGTTTCTTTCTTCCTTTTACTAGTTTGGGTCCTGCATATGGGATTTATGAGCATCAAATCTAGCATTGTGCACCCATCTCTAGATCTTCTCTTTCATTTTTTGCTTCCATCATCCATCTCCAATAGCCCTACACATGGAAAAATTGAACCATTTGATGTCTATTCCCCAGCCCATGCATGTGAATTTGATATTTTTCTCCCTCTGTTGAACAACCCATGTGCCTATTCCTTGTGTTTCTCTCTCTCTCTCTCGCTCTCTCTTTCTCTCTCTTTGTGCATCATTTAAGCATCATCCCATTAGTATGATATCACATCTCTTGCTCTACAAGAAGAACGAAAGAGATAGAGGGGAGAGGGAAAGGAAACATGGTATCGACTAAGATCAAAGGATAGCAAGTAAAGCACAAAGCCTCTCAAAGCCTCAAAGTGGAGGAATTCTTGAGGAAACAAATTGATGAGGAGGTGCAAGAAGTGCAAGGACATATCAGAGGGATTAATAATTATTCCATGGAGCAAGGACATGAGCAAGGAGAAGATCAATTAGATAAATGTTTTTCAAGAATGATTCTAGGAAATACCCATAAGACTCTATTTGGCTTTGAATTATTCTTTCCTTTTAGTATCACCTTGCATGGATCGAATCATCGAATTATAATCATTATAAATGTCATGCATACATAACAAGTAGAAGCATGGTTGTCTTTCTTTCATGATTACTTAGAAGAATGCATGGTATGAAGGACTTCCATAAAATCATTTTGAATGTTATTTTGAATTCCATATGCATGTAGTGTAGCTCAAGCATGAGTATCACCTCCTTTACTTGTCAATCCGTGGAGACGTGAGGATTGGTATGAAGACCGTGAGCATGTGAAGGCACAAATGTGTGAGTGAGAGGCACAATAGCATGCACACACACACACAAGGCAAGATCAAGCTCCCCCCAAAAATGAGCTGTCCAGCTCTTTTTATAGTTTTTTGACTATTTTTGGCGTTGTCCAAACCTAGTGTCCGGCCTAGTTAAAAATTAGGTTCTAGGACTTATTTGAGGGCTCAAACGAAGTCTAAAAATTATGAAAATTTGTATGTAGATACTCTAATGCTCCTCAAGCTTGAGAACTCCTTGGATTGCACAAAATGGAGCTACAAAAAGGTGAAATGATATTTAAAATGGTTCTAGTGATCAAAATCACTCTTTTTGTAGGGGTCTCTTCTGAAAATTTGACATACACTTCTTGGAGCTCCTTACTTGCTCATTCTTCTTGTGTGTCCACTTCTTCGACGCGTTCTTGACCTTGAGTGCTAACATTATCCCCCCCTCTCGAGTCTGTCATCCTTGACAGACCCTTGTTGTAGTGGGTATTCCATGTGGTACTTTGAGAGGTAGTGTCCACTAGGTATCAACAAGAGTTATGTGTCTTCCAAATTCAGGTGAGTTGGTTGTCTGCTCTTCATGTTGTCACACCTAGCCTTGGTAGTTTTTTTATCCCTTTGTATGTATTGCTTCCTTGGATTCTAGCATGATGATGTATTTGTGAGATTTCAAACATTGCCAACTTCTCAAAAGAGGTTGTCCATGTTGATTGTGAGCAGTTGCTGGCTTCGAATTGCTTCCTAGGTATTGATTTGTCCCATTGATGTCCTCTAGATCTTTCAAAGATGATGTTCATAGTAGTCATGCCAATTACTCGTAACCCATGATGAATGATGGGTAGGTGTGTTCGTGCATGAGTTGAAGAAAATATGTGCCTTGCGCATGGCCTTGTAATGTGGCCCTAGGCCTTGGGGAATGCATTTCAAAACGTATTGTGCAAAAAGTTTTGGGTCTTGAGTTAAGTGCTCAAGGGCATGTTGACGAAGAGGTTTCCTAATCTAACTTTGTGATAGTGTTGCCAAAGTAGGTGATTCTTACCAATGTGAAAGGTCGATCGATGTTCATCTCTTCCTATGGTACTCCCACCATGGTGATTGACCATGGGCATCTCTTCCATTGTTGATGATTCATTGATGAATTTCTTTGAGCACAGGGTTCTGGTCCTTCTTCTCTCTCTTTTTTTTTTCTTTCTTCCCCCTTTTTTTTAACAATGTCATAAAACAAGAAGAAAGAGGTTAGTATCAATAAAAAACAATTGACATATGTCAATGTGCTCTTGTGCCTTAGACTCTCAAAAGTGTCTATGCACGTCCGCGTAATGTGGCCCTGTATTAATGCATACTCTAGAAATGCATGGACTGAATGGTGCAAAAGATGGGGCTGTGCAAAGAGCACATGGTTTTTGCACGTTGAGGCTTCCTATGTGACTTGCAGACAATGCAATATTTGTTTGGTCGTATCCAATGGATCTTGAAATGACGCAATTCATCCATGGTTGAATGAAAACTGATCATTCCTCCTTATAGGGATCCATTTGAGAATAGAGTTTGGCCGCGTATAGATCACTTTTGGCCTCTTCATCTTTGGATGGTTGCTTAAATTTTGTATCCCTTGTTGTTGTCTCTTTGGTTCTATGGGGACGATTGGTGCTTTTGGCTTCCAAACCCATACCCTTGATGCTTGTCTGCATACCATTGTTGAAGATGTGAGATGATCTTCTTTTGATCTCTGTGCTTGGTTCTGACACTTGCCTCTCCTTGGCTCTTTTATTGAGACTTTTCTCATGAAGGAAAGCATAGATTTTTGTGGATGTAAAAGTTCCTTGGGTACCCACATGTGTGATCGCCCTTGTTGAGCGATAGCTAATTTTTTAGGCACCCGAATTTATACCTTAGTGTGGTCATCCTTCCTTGATTCCTTCGCCTTCGGTACCCAAATTTGGAGTACTCTTTGAGATAGAAATCTTTGTTGTTCTGCTACTTGTTGCCTTGGCTTTCTCTGCTGCTTTTTTCGGAATTGGTATGATTGCAATGGTGTGATTGGCTACTCTCCCTTTCATACCCATATTTGCTTCATGCCCAAAACTACTTTCTCCTTGAATTATTCTTCTCTAGTTGATATAGCGGTTATCTTGTACTGTTTCACTTGCCTCTATGGTTGAACTACTGTGGTTGCATTAGTCTTTGAAAAAGAAGAGAGATCCACTCGCCTTTGAGCCTGTTCTTCCATGATTGATTCCTTTTGTATCATAGAGTTGTTAACACCTACAACATCTTCTTCTTGACCATTAGTCTTAAAAGAACTAAGGGAATGTGTGACCCCTGGATTTATGAGCATGCAATTCTCTAATTCTAATGTAATGCATTGTTCATGCACCCAAACTTGAAGAAGTCGACTTCTCAGGTTTAAATTGACAGCATGGTCATAGATCCAATCTTGACCCAAGACAAGTGGTTCTATAAGGTCCTCATCTTGACACACTAGCATTTTGACCGTCATTGGGACATCTTCAAGGTAGATGGGAAACTCCACCTCGCCCAAACAAGGGGTTTCCACACCTCCCAATCCTATGAGATAGGCTTCTATGGACTTGATGTTCAATTGTAGATATTGGTAGTATGAGAATCTAACTTCACTAGTTGCTACACCTGAGTCAATCAAGGCTCTCACAATCCTTGTACTCTTTCCTTGTCCTACCTCTATGGTCATAAAGGGACGTCTGTCGATTATGTGAGGAGCAATTACACCTGATGTTTGGCACATGGCCATGTGATATCTTGGGGCTTCAGGATTGACATCTAGGCCTAGTCGCCTTAACTTATTTCACCTAATGCATTCTCTAGCCTCTGCTTGTGCTTCTTCTCTAACCCTTAACTCTTCTTCTTTTCACTTCTTAGCAGTATTGAGTCTCATTAACATATCCTCTGTAAGAGGTTCTTGATACAACTTGACTCTACATCCACTAATATAGTTTGGCAAGATGTCTCGTTCTAGAGTGGCCAATTGAACTGCACCACTAGTGGAAATTCTATTAATGATCATGGGTCCATATCCTCTTCTTTCCAATTTATGAGCATGCTACTTTAGTGTGTAAACCAACACTAGGTCTCCCTCTTTCAACCCTTTATCCTTGATGTGTGCATCAAAGTATGCCTTTTGTCTTTTCTATGTAGCATAGATGCATGTTGTCGCTTGTAGCCTCGTCTCACTTAAGAGTTCTAGATCAAATATTCTACAGGACAACTCATGTCCATTCCACTCATGGTCTTGTGCTACTCTTAAAGCTAGTATTAGGAAGTCCAATGGTAGCATAGCATTATGGGCGAAGACCATCTGAAATGGGGTGGCATTGAGTACTGTTTTGTAGGCAGCTTGAAAAGCCCACATAGCGTGATGAAACTGTTTATCCCAATCAGAGCGTTTATTATTAACCAATTTTGTCAATACATTACATAGGATCTTATTTGTGCTCTCGGCGTGTCCGTTAGCTTGTGGATGATAGGGCACATACTTCTTATGAATCACCAAAAATTCTTGGAGAAGGTTTTCAATGACTTCATTCAAGAAGTGCGTGCCTCTGTCACTTACTAACTCTATTGGTAACCCATATCTGGCGAACACATTCTCAAATAAGAACTTAGCCATTGTCTGAGCATCATTCTTTGTTGTGGCCTTGAGTTCCAGTAATCTATAGCTATAATAATTTACTCTGCATGGGAGTTTCTAGCTAGGGGGGTTAATGGGACCAACAAAGTCTATACCCCACTTCAAGAATGCACGTCCTACCATCATTGGCCTCAAGGGCATCTCATCTCTCTTGATCGGATATTGGGCACATTAGCATCTATCACATTTCTTCACATAGGTATGTGCATCCATATGGAGAGTGGGTCACCAAAGTCCAGAGAATAGAATGGTCTTAATTACTCGATCAGGACCGAAGTGTCCACCTACAATACCACTGTGTGCAGTTTCTAAGACTTTCAAATAGACTGATTCATGAACGCACAATCATAGGTAGCCATCTTTCCCTCTTCGGTATAGGTTGTCTCCAACTAAGGCATAGCCTCAAGCCGCTTGCTCCATGCTTCATTTTCTTGCTAGACTAGCCTCACTGGGTAGTGTTCCCGATCTCATAAATTCTACCAATGGAGAAATCCATTCTAGAATTAAGGACACATGATAAAGGGTAACATGATCCACTGGGGGTTTTCCTGGCACACGAGACAATTCTTAATCCACTCATGTATTTTCTTATCCATACTAGGCTAGTACATGTTACCGTTGTCCATGTGAGGCCAAATGGCCACCAGACACTTCTTTGTATATGTTATTTAATAAAACATATAGTGGCCTGGTCAGTCACAGTCTGTAAGTTTGACCGCATTTGTAAGACCTAAGAAGTCTGTCTTCGTGCTTCCTGTGTACTGTGTTTTCTACGTATCTACAGCCTCTCTTACGGAGTGTTGTGTGCGGCCTCAGGAGCTCGGTTTTCTACCCCGATCATATCATCGTGGAGCTCTCGAGAAGGAGAGCGCACTATGGTGCATCGCCATCGAAATACTTCACTGGTACCAGAGCAGTTTGAGGCAAAAGCTTTGTTCCTTTTGTGCGAGCGAAGCGAGCACCCCCCCCAGGCTTTCTCCAAGGCTTACGACTAAGGCGGCGACCAAGGCATAGACCTTGGCATACCTTGTCATCCAAGTCACCGAAGTCACCGTTGGTGCCGTTGGCTGCGCCCGAGGGAGGACCTCAACGATCAAGGAATATAGAGGTTCTCGATACTTCCCGGGAGGTCACCCATCCCAGTACTGTTCCCCCCAGAGCTCGCTTAACCGTGGCAATCTCTTGCCACTAAGCTACACTCTTGTGGTGTTTGAATAAGGGGAAAGACTAAGATTGACATTACCTTGAACAAGTTTTGGTGCCTCAAAGCCTCATTTTTGCTTTCAAAGCCTATTTCTTAAGCAATTTTGGGGTGTCTTTTGGAGCCATTTTGGAGTACTTTCGATCATAGTTCTCTTCACACAGGTCCAATAACATCAAGAAGAGTGTTCTTTGTACTTCTCAGAAAATAAATATCAACCTTTGGGGTTGTATTTTCAGCCACACTCGTAAAACTACAGGTTTCTCGAGAGGTTTTCAGTTTTGGTGGGAGCAGCCGTTGCAAATTTATGCAGGTTTTTAAAGCCTAAAACATCAGAGTTGACAGACACTTGCAGGTGCTATTGGCTAGTTTCTGGGCTGTGTATTCAGCCTTTTAGTGTCATTTTACTGCATATATTGAGCACATACACACCATGTACGCTTCTGTGGATACCGCTTATGTACGTCCATGTGGTCATTGATATAGCGGTTACGTTCTTTGCATAAAGCCTTTTACGTTTGATAAAGAGAGTCGTGGTGAGGTTTTCTAAACTGGGAGACACCCGGATGTCGGGGTCTCTTTGGTGATGCAGGTGGAAGACTTACCCAACCTCGCCATAGGAGATGTATGATAGTTGTTCATAGGTGCTCGATAAGCCTAGTTGGCTTCTATTGGGTAACTGATTATATGCAGTGGAGTCAGTGATTCACTATGCAGGTAGACATGTCAGTACTTGCAGTTTTATGATACTTTGACACTAGTCATATGCTAATTTTGCAGAGGATACTCTGGCAAAATTTTTCCAGATTTTTGGTTTTGTCAACTATACAGTGGTCGATTTACTCCTTGATACAATTATTTGTTGGTGTTTGGACTCTTCTAGCTCCATTATCATTCTATTCAGTTCTCTACAATCATGGCATCAGAGGTCTCAGGCACATCCAGTGGATCAAGGTCTAGTGCTAATGTTCCGAGGAGGAGCTATAACTTGCAGGGCAAAGACCATTTTGAGATCCGAAAATTTGATGGCACAAACTTTGCTCTATGGAAGAATCAGATTAAAGATGTGCTGATTCAAAGGAGGCAATGGAAGCCAGTAAATGGGATTTCAAAGAAGCCTGCTGACATGGATGAAGATGATTGGGATGAGTTAGATGAAATGGCCAGGTCTACCATTCGCTTGCACCTGGCAGATAATGTTTACTTTACAGTACTAGACTGTGAAAGTGCAGAGGAGCTTTGGAAGAAGTTATGCAAGACATATGAAAAAGAGACGGCATCAAATAAAGTGTATCTGATGAGAAAATTATATGACCTTCGTATGAAGGACACAGATAGTGTTGCTGCTCATCTAAATGAGTTTGATGCTATATTCTCCCAGTTACAGGCTCAGAAAATGGATATGGATAATGAAATGAAAGCAGTATTGCTGTTATGCACCCTGCCATCATCATGGGATACGTTTTGCATAGCTATTAGCAACAGTGCACCTGGTGGTAAACTCGTCTATGATGACATATGTGGAGCACTCTTGAGTGAGGAGATTCGTAGAAAATCTATGGTTGGCACTCAAAGTGGAGATGCATATAATGTTCGTGATTCTTACCAAGGAAAGAATCAACAACGTGGCAGGAGCAAGAACAAGGAAAAGAATAGTCAACGGAATAAGAGTAGAAGTAAATCAAGGAAGAGGGATATCGAATGCCATTATTGTCATAAGAAAGGACACATGAAGAAAGACTGTTATGCATTAAAGAATGCTAAAGGTAAAGGACAGAATGTTGATGGGCATGTTAAACAGTTACCTGCACCATCTACTTCGACTGTGAAGATTGAAGAAATTAATGCTATTTCTGATGATCCTGATGTGTTGACACTTGATAGTACTGTGCCATCTGAGGCACTTATGGCTGATTCTCTTTCCCACACCTGGCTGCTAGATTCTGGTGCTTCTTTCCATGTGACACCACATAGAGAATGGTTCTCTAATTATGCAGCAAAGTCTCTTGGTACCGTGAGACTTGGTGACTCTTACCAGTGTGATGTTGTGGGGAATTGAGATGTGGTTGTGCATTTCATTGATGGTTCAAAATTTACTATGCAAATGTACGCCATGTACCTCAGTTATCACGCAGTTTGATGTCAGTTGGTCAACTTGATGACCTTGGTTACAAGGTGGTCTTCTATGCTCAGTCTTTTTGTATATCAAAGGGCAATATGGTTATTGCAAAAGGAAGGAAAGTTGGCTCACTTTATCCTTTATTTGTATCACAGAAAGAACACTTGTTAGCTGTTACTGAACAGCCTATGGCTTGTATTTGGCATGGTCGTTTGGGCCATATATCTCGTAGTGGAATGGAAAATCACTCTTCAATTCAGCCTTTAGATCTCGTTCATACAGATGTGTGTGGTCCTATGCCCACTAGGTCCTTAGGTGGTTCTCTTTACTTTGTCACTTTCATAGATGATGCTACTAGAAAAGTCTGGGTATATCCTATCAAATCAAAGGATGATGTATTCCCTACTTTCAAAAAATGGCTTGCTTCAGTTGAGACTGAAAAAGGAACTAAGCTTAAGGCTTTACGTTCAGATAATGGGGGTGAGTATACCTCACATGAATTCAGCCTTTTCTGTCAGTCTAGATGGATTCGTAGAGAGTTTACAGCTCCTTATACCCCAGTACAGAATGGTGTAGCTGAGAGGATGAATAGAACTATTCAAGATAGAGTAGTCTCTATGTTGCATCATGCAAACCTCTCACAAGGTTTTTGGGCAAAAGCAATATTGACTGCAGTTCATGTGATTAACCTTTCACCTAGTACTGCCAAAGGTCTGAAAGTGGCACAAGAGTTATGGACAGGGAAACCACCATATTATGATCATCTTCGAGTTTTTGGGTGTGAAGCATATGTTCATATACCCAAGAATCTTAGACAAAAGTTGGACCATAAGTCAAAGAAATGCATTTTTCTTGGATATGGTCGAGAAGGACAATTTGGATATCGCTTATCGGATCCTGAAACACGGTCAGTGATCAGAAGTAGTGATGTCATTTTTAATGAGTCTAAGATGCATAAACAGCCCATTAAGGAGGTTGAAGTGAGAAGAGTGGTGTTTGAGGATACTAGTCCTCCGGTTAGCATGCATAAAAATGCTGCACATAGGGATGTTCAAGAGAATGTCCATTCAGATCAGTCTGCACATGTTCCTGTTCAGCAACCATTGAGACGTTCTGCACGTGTCTCATATCCACCTGATAGATATGTTCCAGGTTTAGATTTTGTTATGCTAACAGATGCCGGTGAGCCTTCTTGCTACAAAGAGGCTATGCAGACAAAAGATCACGTCAAGTGGGAGCGTGCCATGAAGACTGAGTTGGATTCTATTCACAAGAATGGTACTTGGGACTTAGTACCTTTGCCAAAGGGCAGGAAAGCTTTACCATGTAAATGGGTATATAAGCTGAAATTCACATCAGATAGTGCTTCTCCAAAATATAAAGCACGACTTGTTGCAAAGGGTTTTAAGCAACAACATGGTGTTGATTTTGAGGAAATCTTCTCTCCAGTGGTCAAGATGACTACTTTGCGCATGTTGCTTGGATTCGTTGCAATGGAGGACTTAGAGCTAGTCCAAATGGATGTGAAAAAAGCTTTCTTGCATGGAGATCTTACAGATGAGATCTATATGGAACAACCAGAGGGTTATGTAGTTCCTGGCAAGGAAAGTCTAGTTTGTAAGCTCAAGAAGAGCTTGTATGGACTTAAACAGTCCCCTAGACAATGGTACCAAAAGTTTGATGCTTTTATGAAGTCCCAAGGCTATTCTCGGAGCAATGAGGATCATTGTCTCTACACAAAGAGATGCTCTGATGGCAGCTTGATATGTTTGATACTTTACGTTGATGATATGTTGATTGCTGGGAAGTCCTCTTATGATTTGTCAATTCTCAAAAAGAAGTTGAGTCAGACATTTGATATGAAGGATTTGGGGGATGCCAGACATATTCTTGGCATGCACATTACTCGTGATAGGAGTAAAAGATGCATATACTTGTCTCAAAGTGAGTACATATCCAAAGTACTTCACCGGTTCAATATGCAGGGTGGTAAGGCATTGAGTACACCTTTACCTACATATGTGAAATTGAGCAAGGATGACTGCCCCAAATTAGATGAGGAAAAGGAATTCATGACCAAAATTCCTTATCAGTCTGTTGTTGGTAGTCTCATGTACGCTATGGTAGCTACGAGACCAGACATTGCATTTGCAGTGGGAGTTGTGAGCAGATATATGTCTAATCCTGGCAAGAAACATTGGGAAGCGGTCAAGATGATTTTGAGATATCTGAGTGGCACTAAGGACAAGTGTCTATGCTTAGGTAGAGGGAAAGCATCCATTATTGGTTACACAGATTCTGACTATGCTGGTTGTGTAGACAATCGTAAGTCTACATCAGGGTACATTTTTCATTTTGCTGGAGGTGCTATCTCTTGGAGATCTCGTCTTCAAGAATGTACAACTGTTTCCACCACAGAAGCAGAGTATGTTGCATCAAGTGAGGCCTGTAAGGAAGCATTGTGGCTTTCTCGTCTTGCTTGTGATATGGGTTTACCTCAGCATGTACCTCACTTGCTTAATGATAGTCAGAGTGCCATTGCTTTGGCTAAGAATCCGGTCTATCATGCAAAGGCCAAGCACATTGAGGTGAGGCATCACTTCATTAGAGATTGCTTAGCCACTGAACGCATTATTCTTGAGAAGGTTCACACTCTTGATAATGCTGCAGATGTTTTGACTAAAGCTCTACCACATGATAGCTTTCGACACTGTTGTCACTTGATGGG
Organism: Ceratopteris richardii; assembly: GCA_020310875.1. Lineage (NCBI taxonomy): Eukaryota > Viridiplantae > Streptophyta > Polypodiopsida > Polypodiales > Pteridaceae > Ceratopteris > Ceratopteris richardii. The sequence continues at coordinate 124,112,342 of CM035414.1, forward strand.
GGTTACTTGATTCTTCATCTTACGCAGTCACTTGTATACTGTGTAACATGCCCATCAGGTGGGAGGTATAGTTTGTATACTTACACTCAGGTATTCTTTATCATTCTTTATTTTTCTCCCATAGTTACTCTGGCCATATTGGCCTTTAGTGGGAGATTGTTACCGTTAGTGTCCATGTGAAAGGCCAAATGGCCACCGGACACTTCTTTGTATATGTTCTTTAATAAAACATATAGTGGCCTAGTCAGTCACAGTCTGTAAGTTCGACCGCATTTGTAAGACCTAAGAAGTCTGTCTTCGTGCTTCCTGTGTACTGTGTTTTCTGCGTATCTACAGCCTCTCTTGCGGAGTGTTGTGTGCGGCCTCAGGAGCTCGGTTTTCTACCCCGATCATATCGTCGTGGAGCTCTCGAGAAGGAGAGCGCACTGTGGTGCATCGCCATCGAAATACTTCAGTACACTCCTAAACGTTTTAGATTCTGCAATGTTCGTTGTTTAGAATAGTGATTTCCTAGCAATTCTTCATGAGCTTGTTGCAACCAACTACTATGTTCATCGTCCTCAATACAACAAGCTAGTACACCCTCCATATCTTGTTTCTACATGCTTCTTGCCAATATCTGATTTATAATTTCTTCTTTGTTCATTCTCACATTCTTATTTCTGGGTTCAGAGGTTAGGATAGGTACTAACTTATTTGCCCATTTAGGAATAGCTTCTAAATTGAACAGATAAGCATCAGGTAGTTCATCAGACACTCCTTGCGGTGAATCTCTTGAAGTGATGCGAGAAAGGTGATCCACCCTGAGGTGGGTCCTACCTTTCCTAACAACAACTTCAAAGTCATGTTCCATTAGTAAAAGGAACCATCTTACTAAGCATCCTATATTGCAAGGTTTATTGACCAAATATAATAACGCTTGATGGTCAATGAAAAACTTGAACTTGTTGTCCAATAGATAGTGTCTAGACTTATTCATGGCATATACCATGCCTAAGTCTTCTCTTTCAGTTGTTGTATAGTTTCATTCAACCGCATTCAATTGTCTGCTAGCATATGCTATAGGCAAATCTAGATTTCCTTCAGGTGTGGGTTGTGCTAGCACACATCATATCGCATGACTGGATGCATCTACATGGACATGGAATTGCTTATTCCAATCATGAGTGGTCAATATGGGTGCTATGCACAAAAGTCTCTTTAGCTCATTGAAGGAATTTTTGCATTCATTGTTCCACTCAAAATTTGCCAACAAAGCATAAAGAGGCTTAGTTATGATCGCATACATGTGGATAAACCTACGATAATATCCACAATGGCCCATAAAGGGTTGTACCTCTTTAACATTCCTTGGCCTTGGCAACTATGCTATGGCTCTTACTTTGTCCTCATATGTTGATATTCCGTTCTTAGAAACAATATGAACTAAGATCTTACCTTTTCGTACCATGAACACACATTTTTCTGGGCTCAAACAAACTAGATATTCTCTACACTAGTTGAAGATCTATTTGAGCATAGGGATGTGGAGTCTTCTTTCTTGGGAATGAGCACATAAATCATCCACATATACTTCTCTTTAAAGACATGCACATGAGCCTTTGGAATGTTGCAGGTGCATTGATAAGACCAAATGGCAGTGGTAAAAGCCATTTTGTGTTGATCTTCTGGGGCAATGACTACTTGGTCGTAACCTAAAGATCCATCAAGGAAGCTATAAACTTCCTTGCTTGCAACACACTCCAGTAAATGTTCAGTGATTGGAAGTGGATAACTATCTCTGATCATAGCGGCATTAACGTTTTTAAGGTTAATACACACTCACAACTTTCCATTCTTCTTGGGCACCACTACAATGGAGGATACCCATTCAATATGCTCAATTTCATAGATAAATATAGCCTCAATCAATCTATCAATTTCTTCTTTTATTTTGGCTGCATAGATGTCATTATATGTGTAGGGCTTTTGTTTGGTGGGCTTGGCATCATTCGTCATGGGGATCGTATGAGAACATATTGATGGATCTACCCCCTTTAAGTCTCTATGGGTCCACACAAACACGTCCCTATATTCCCTTAATACAGCGACAAGCTCTATTTCTTCTTCTGCACTTAGGTCTTCTCCTATTTATGTACAACACTCTTCGTTATCTTCAATGGTTTCTACAATCTTTTTGGTCTTTTCTTTATTATCATATGCTTCTTCTGTGATGGCCTCTCTCTTAGGCATTAATACCAAAAATTTTCGGTCTTCAACCTCATATTTCTTGAAATTCACTGGTACTTCAAACAATGATTCCTCCTCTTCTTGTTTCACTGCTTTTCTTTTTTTTTTCTTTTGATCACCTTCACTTCCTCCTTTGAATTTATAGTTTTAATGCTTATGATAGGTTCTTCTTTTTGGCTAAATACTCCTAAATTTTCTAGATAGTGCTCCTCTAAGTCAAAGCAACTATCCATCACAATGGAGATCATCATTGTCCTCTTCTTCTTCTATGACATCACTAGGGTCACACTCTTCTAGCAAGGGCTCACACATGAGCATAGAGATATCATAACCCTCCTCATCACTATGAGGTGCCCATTGTTCTTCATTGACAGCAATATCCATGCTGGCTAAGATTTTTGCCCAACCATGAGGCTGCTAGGTCTTTAACTAGTCTGTCTCCTTGAGAAATTCCGTCTTCTCTCGCTTTTATGTGTCTTTTCTCTTCCTTTGCAACCTTGCACATCCACAAATGAGTATCTTTATGCATCTAGGATGGATCAAAAGAACTTTCAAAATGCACAAAGATTGAATCTTCTGGTTCCTTGTGGATAGGATTCCACTGTAGGGGTGGTACATCTCTAAATGTATGATCCTTTAGTTTGACCTTGGTTGTGACCCCTAAGTGCTGCAAGTACAAGGAGTTCGTTCCCTAATCCTGTATGATTTGTAGTTGTCATAGGAAGGGTCTTCCTAGGATCATCTCATAGACATTACTTTTACCATAGTCACATATAGCAAAGGTGTGTTCAAACTCTATGCCACAAGTGGTTAGAGTTATCCCTTCTAGCAATCTTGGAGGTCTTTCAATATGGCCATCAGCCATTTGAAGCTTCATTCTAGTTGGTCTTAATGTGGGTTTGTCCCATTGCTTCCACAAGGAGGTCGTCGCAATCGCAATACCAACACCTAAATCTAAGATAGCTTTGGTTGTGTAACCTTGGTAGGTGCTTCACTCATGTCTCCTATTTTGTCTAGAGGTATCTATGATACTTTCTGTTTAGAGCCTGCTTTCGACATATTGGAACCAAGTTTTGGAACTTGATTCACCACATGTTTCCATAGCTCAGGCTTTACTTTGAGCAGCTCTTCTAAAGTGAGATGACACTCAACCTTAGTGTTCTTCACGTCTTCAGTGTTTCTTGGAACCACTGAGTCTTCATTTCTTATCAATATTGTGGGAGCTCTTATCTGAAGAGTTTCAGATTCCCATGGGCCTGTAAATTATGGCAACTCTTGTAAAGAATTAGATTCAAAATCTAATCTTTCCTCTCCTTGTTGCTCTACTTGGTCTCTATAAATAGATGGAATATCTTGGGGAAATTGATCATGAATATCATCAATTTCAGGAATGGGAGGGGAATAACCCTTCTCCTTGGCCCATTTCTCTTCTTGTACTTCACTGTTGAATTGAAAGAGGTGTTTCCCCATCCATGGAATCAGGAACATAAACTTGCATCAGTGGTGAGCTTTCTCTTTCAACAATTGGTTGAACTTGTGGAGGTAAAGAAACTTGTGATTTGTTTACCAACTGTCTAATTTTTCTAATAAGTCCTAGAAATGCAAACCGAGTTTGATAGAATTTTTTTGATTGAACAATTGATTGGTCTCGAGCATAGCCTGAGCTAGTTCTAGCATTTTCATGCACATTTTTTATCGTTCAATCTCTAAATATGATCTAGGGTAACTCATGTCTAGGTTTGCAGCTATTGGCCCTTCTTGAAGTTGAGCTTGGTAGGCCTTGAACATCATGTCCAAGCCTTTTGGGGTTGGATCTGCGAGAACAGACCCTGGTTGTCATCTATTTACAATGAGTGGTGGGGTGGGATGAAGTGAAGTGGATGGGTTTTCAGCATGCAAGGGGTTTTGAGATGCAATATCTGCAATGCATTTCTCATGATTTCTTCTAGTTTTGATAACTTTCTAGCCCACTTACGATTGGCTTTCTCTCTGGTATCCTTCCAAGTCCTTGTTTTCCTCTTACTAGGCTCTTCTAATTCACTTGACTCTTATTGTTTAGTTGGTTTTTCATGTTGTAAGGCTTGTGCCCTAGTAATTGCCTCTATAGGAGCCATGTTAACACTACTTGAACTTGAATCCACCAGTACTAAGCCTACCACATTAATGGGTGTAAGCTTAGGTGCACTAGGGGGGTTCTTGGGACAATCTCTTGGAAGATGTTCTTTGAAGCACTCAGGACAAAAGCCTTGTATTGTGATGTTTTGTCCTTGTCCTAGAGTCGGTGAGTGGGGACATTCACGAATGAAATGGCTACCCTGACATCTAAAAAATGCCTTTAGGGGCTTGTGGTCTTACTTGTCTCGCTTGGGGCATGGGGTTAGGATTTGTATACATGACATTGGAGTATTCTGGCTCCCAATCTGGTTCCATAGGTGGTGCCTCATATTGATATGGATAAGTCTCACTATGCTCAAGTGACTCTGTGTAATAAGCTTGTGGACTATCTTCGTAGGAGTAGTCATAACTCTGGGCATGAGGGTCATTTTCTGAGACCAAAGGGGTCATTGGCACCAATGCTCTATTAGTGCATTTTTTGAAAGTAGGGAATACCTCATCCTTTTCTTTGATAGGATATACCTAGAGTTTTCTACTAGCATCATCTATGAAAGTGACAAAATAAAGAGAACCACCTAATGACTTTGTGGGCATATGACTGCACACATCTGTATGAACAAGATCTAAAGACTGAATTGAAGAGTCAATGTGTGTTTTGTGCACATTACTAGTTTGCTTTCCATATTGACAATGTTCACAAAATGAAAAATTAGAGAAAGATAACGTGTAAGTATCTAGAATGAGAAAGATTTTCCATTCCCCTACATGATATATGGTCCAAACGGCCATGCCAAATACAAGCCATAAGCTATTGAGTAACAACTAACAAGTGTTCTTTCTGTGATACAAATAAAGGATAAAGTGAGCCAACTTTGCTTCCTTTTGCAATAACCATATTGCCCTTTGACATGCAAAAGGACTCAGCATAGAAGACCACCTTGTAACCAAGGTTCATCAAGTTGACCAACTGACATCAAACTATGTGATAATTGAGGTACATGGCATACATTATGCATAGTAAATTTTGAACCATCAACGAACTGCACAACCACATCTTTGAATCCCCACAACATCACACTAGTAAGAGTCACCAACTCTCATGGTACCAAGAGACTTTGCTGCATAATTACAGAACCATTTTGTGTGCAATGTCACATGGAAAGAAGCACCAAAATCTAGCAGCCACATATGGGAAAGAGAATCAGCCATAAGAGCCGCAATTGGCAAAGTGCTATCGAGTGTTAACACATCAGCATCATCAGAAATAACATTAATTTCTTCAATCTTCACAGTCGAAGTAGATGGTGCAAGTAGTTGTTTAACATACCCATCAACATTTTGTCCTTTACCTTTAGCATTCTTTAATGCATAACAATCTTTCTTCATGTGTCCTTTGTTATGACAATAATGGCATTCGATATCCCTCTTCCTTGATTTACTTCTGATCTTATTTCATTGACCATTTTTTACTTGTTCTTGCTCTTTCCACATTGCTGATTCTTTCCTTGGTAAGAATCATGAACATTATATGCATCTCCACTCTGAGTGCCAACCATAGATTTTCTATGAATCTCCTCACTCAAGAGTGCTCCACATATGTCATCATAGACCAGTTTACCACTAGGTTCACTATTACTAATAGCTGTGCAAAATGTATCCCATGATGATGGCAATGTGCATAACAACAAGACTCCTTTGATTTCATTATCCATATCTATTTTTTGAGCCTGTAATTGGGAGAATATAACATCAAACTCATTTAGATGAGCAACAATACTATCTATGTCCTTCATGTGAAGGTCATATAATTTTCTCATCAGATACACTTTATTTGATGCCAACTCACACGTTACTCTACACAGAGGCTGTAGAATATGCAAAAAAACATACTACATAGGGGGCACAAACACAAACTTCTAAGTTGTTACAAATGCGGTTGAACTTAGAGTTTGTGGCTGACCAAACCACTATATGTCTTATTAAAATTTCCGATGGCCATGTGGCCTTTCACATGGACACTAATGGCAACATGCTTCATGTATTACAAATGAATTTCTTCTCAAATACATGGGCAAGAGATTTCTATAAATGGTATAGGTGATTTTGATGTAGATTGGGATTTGGATGGAGACCTTAAGAGTATAAAATGCATGCTAGATTGTAAAAAAGGTACATATTCTCTCTATCCTTGCTCATATTGTAGAGGAGATTATAGAGAATCTAAGAGATAATCTAAACCTACAAGGGCATTGATTAGAGTTGATGACCTTGAACAGATTGATGACACCAAATCATGGAATATTAGGGAATGAGAGATATATGTTTTGAGATGTCCAATGTTAGAAGAACTAAATCATGAGAAAACCACTAATGATTGGAACTCCATTATTCCATTTCCATTGGTCAAGGTTCACTTTTGCACTTTACATGCCTTCATGAGGATCTTCGATAGGTCTTTGAAGCTCCAAATTGAATGCAATGAAACTAGTAGAGAGGTCTGTGTAGCAATTCAAAAACTATAAGCTCTACTTGATTTGATTGTTTATCATGGTGATCATGTATCTTTAATTGCTAAGAACTATGGTGAGTCTGAGGATATTTTACTATTGATATATTTAGGTAGTGATGTGCATGAACACACTTAGGATTGCCATGGCA